>JAENRP010000385.1:0-39285 GCA_024741835.1 Diplocarpon mali | reverse complement strand
ATCTTTAAGGTTAAAATTAAAGATAGACTTTATATTATTTTAAAGGTGATATTATAGAAATTGACTCTTAAGCCAGACTTATAAGTGAATTCCTTTAAGGAAAGTGCACTCTCTGCTTTAATACAATTAAGTAAGGATAAGGAGAATAGATAGACTCTTAAGCTAGGATTATAAGTAAAATTTGTAAAAATAACTCTTAAGCTAGGATTATAAGTAAATTGTAAAGTATCCTTAAAGATAACTCTTAAGCTAAGATTATAAGTGAATTTAATAGAAATAACTTTTAGGCTAAGATTGTAAGTGGATTTTGCAAATTTACTAATAATAACTCTTAAGCTAAGATTGCAAGTGAAATTCGCAGAAATAACTCTTAGGCTAGGACTACGAGTGAAATTTGCAAATTTGTCAGAAGCGACTCTTAAGCTAGGACTGCAAGTAGATCTTGCGGTTTTATTAAAAATAACTCTTAAGCTAGGCTTACAATTAGAAAATAGTAAAACCTTAAACTGCTATTACTAGTCCTTTCTAACTGCTAATAATAAAGTATCAACTGATAATAGGCTATTAAAGCTATTAAAAGCCGAAAGCCTATTAAGGTATTAGCTAATATATAAAAGATTCGTATATCTAGGGCTAAAGAAATTAAAAGGCTTATATAAGGTCTTAATCTTAAAATAGAAGATCTAAGTACTAAAGGATCGCTTAATATACTAAATTTGCAAGCTGATAAAACTTTAAAATTAAATGTAAATTAAGCTTAGTTTATAGAAAGATTTGATACTAGCACTAATATCTATTAATATTATTAAACTATTTATAACCTTAATTAAAGGAAATAATTAGTTTTCTTAAATAGTAGATAATTCTATTTAATAGATATAGACTATTTATACTAAGACTAAATCTAAGCTTATAGAAAAGTTAGAAACTTAAAAAGTAATAAAAGAACGCTAGACTTAATTAAAGCTAATAGTTATTAGGTCTAATAATATATTAAAGATTAAGGCAAAGCTTAATAAATAGGCAAAATAAGGAGTTTACTATAAACTTACTATAATATATAAAGGTTCTTATTAAAATAGTATCGCTAAGCGAAGCATTTAATAAGTAGAGACTAATTATCGCACTCTATTATAAGATACTGACCTACTACTGGAATTCTAAGACCTTGCAATTAAGGTAGATATATACTTGCAAAATAGAATAGGTAATAGACTAATAGTTAATAGTACTTAAATATCATTATATAAGGCATATTTCAAATAGAAACTAAGCCTAGACTATATCTGCGTTTTTAAAAGCGTCTATTACTCCTATATTAGCCTAAAGTCCTAGCCTATAGGTATAAAGAGCAAGAAGCTAATAGACTAAAGTAAAGAGTATATATTTATTAGGTATATTAAATAGATAATAAAGTAATAGATAGTATATGCGCTAGACCTAAGG
Organism: Diplocarpon mali; assembly: GCA_024741835.1. NCBI lineage: Eukaryota > Fungi > Ascomycota > Leotiomycetes > Helotiales > Drepanopezizaceae > Diplocarpon > Diplocarpon mali. Next base: position 37,839 of record JAENRP010000385.1, on the reverse strand, counting down.
CGAGTAATTATATCCTTAATAGTTAAGTTTAATAAATCTTAAAATAGGAGGGAGCTATCTTTAAAGCTTTATATACCTAAAGATTCGCAAGGTATACTACTTAATAGTAATACTATTAAGCCGAACTAATAACCCCTTTCTTTAAGCTTAGGTATATTAAGCGCACCTGCTGATTAACAACCTACTAGTCGCCTAAAGGCCAAATAGACTATTCCTATCGTTTGCGAACTACTTAAAGTATAGAATAACTTTGATATTATTATCCCTTTAATTAAAGTACCTATAGTAAAGGATATTCTTAAAATAGGTATAAGTAATAATAAGCCTTTACTATTAGAAAGCAGTTCCTTAGATAATAAGCCTATAGAACCTATAGCTAAACCTACGCCTTTAAAAAGGAATAAAGACCTAGAATTAAAAGATACCTTAGATAAATGTGAGTCTAAGCGTATTTAGGCTATAATAGCGCATAGGATCTATAAGCTTAAACTTTAATAGAGCTTTAATAAAGATAATATATTCTTAGCTGCTAAAGGGATAATGAAAATCTCTCTTCTAAAGATATATAATAAAGCTATTAACAACTTAAAGAATAAAGTAGTATAGAATAAGGCAATTTAAAAGGAGATAAGCTCTTTTATTATAAATAGTATATAAATAGAGGAACTAATACTAAAGGACGTAAATCTAATATTAATAAAGTAGGTCTTTATAATTAAGATATATATAAATAGGACCTTAAAATATTATAAGGTAAGGCTTATAGCTAAGGGCTTTTTCTAATAGTATAAAGAAGACTACTTCAATACGTTCGCGCCGATAGTTCGTATAGATACCCTTTGCATATTTATAGTAATAGTAGCTACTAAGGACCTTAAATGCAAATAGTATGATATTAAAAATGTATTTACTAAAGCAATTATAAAGGAATAGATTTTTCTCTCCTAACCTAACGGTATTCTTATATATGTTAGCCATTCTCTTTATATACTTTGCAGTATTTATAGGCTTAAATAATCAGCTTATAATTAGAACCTTTTATATAGCTTTACTTTAATAGAAATAGGATTCGTTTAAAGCCTAGTTAACCCTTATCTATTTACTTATATTAAGTATAGAATTAAGTTACTATTATATATTAATAATATTACTATAGTTGCGAAAACAACTACTTAATTAGATTGGTTCTTTATAACGATTTAGAAACATTTTAATACTAAGGATCTAAGGGAAATTTATAAGATCCTTAGCATCTGCGTTATAAGGAACTATTCTACTTAAGAACTCTAGTTAAATTAATAGTAGTATATTAAGAAGATCTTAGACTAAATAGGACTCTCTACTTATACTCCTAACTTTAAGCTAAAGCGTACTCTAATTAAAGGAAAGTATAATAAGTTAAAGCCTACTAATAAAAATAAGTAAAGAGGAGATTTAAAGAAGTACTAATAGGATATTAAAGTGATTATATATACTATAGTATATATAAGACTAGATATTGCCTTTATTATTAAGCAATTTAATTAAAACCTAAAGGATCTAATAATTTAATATAAGAATATAATCAAGCGACTTAAAAGATACCTTTAATTGATAATTATATAAAAGGTAAGATATAGATTAATAAAATATATAAGCGCAAAGCTTAAGGTATATACTGATTCTAATTAGGCAAATATAAAAGGTTAAAAAAGTATATTTAAAAGCGTAGTAATGCTATATAGTAGACCTATATTATAAGGAAGTAGGAAGTAGAAAGCAATAGCTATCGCAAGCACTAAGGCTAAATATATATTAATATTATTAAATTGTAAGTAAGGATTATAAATTGCTTAAGTTTTAAAAGATATAAGTTTCATTAAGTATATTAAATAAGATAGGAATTATATTAATCTTTAAGTAGATAATATAAGGGCGATTGCACTTATAAAGAATCTATACTTATATAAGCGATCGAAATATATTAATATTACCTACTACTTTATCTATAACCTTATTGCAAAGAATAAGTTATTAATTACTTATATCTTAACCGATTGAATAGTAGCAGATGGATTTATAAAGCTATTAAAGATAGTTGCAAAGTTTAAAGCGTTTAAAGATATACTAAGGTTGTAAAAGATAGTAAGGGCTTAGTAAGCTTAAGGACGATTCCTAGGCCTACCTTGCGAGTTAGATCATATAGTCTTATAGAAGAAAGTTTTTAAATCGACTCTTAGGCCTAAACTGCGAGTTAAGTCACGTAGTCTTATAAAGGAACGCTTTTAGGAAATTTGACTCTTAGTCCTACCTTACGAATAGGATTAGTGATTTCAATAGAGGTTGCTATTAATTGATTGTTTTTTAATTTAAAGAGATACTTAAAAGTTGGATTAGCGCAAAAGGATAGTTATTATTTTTCCTAACTATAGGTCAATTAGAATAAGGTCTAAGTAGAGGTATTAAGATAGGTAATATAGCTATTACTTTAATATATTATTATATAATCCTACTGCTTAGTCAATAGGATATTAATATATATATAGCTATAGGAAAGAAAGGGGTAACCTTCCTTTCCTAACTCTTACTAATATATCGACTATCGACCTCTAGAAGCCTCCTTTGCCTACTGCGCCGACTCACTTAAGCTTAATACTCTTCTCGTTTAACCTAACCTTAAGATCTATAAGAAGATCGACCTCCTTTAAACTGTCGAGTAAGACCTCGAAGGACGCTCTGAATCGGCAAATGCCGTATTATAAAGCAATAATAAGCTTAAGAAGAGGAAGGAGCGTAGGATGAGCCCTTAAGGTTATTAGGGATACTACTTTTATAATAGTACTTATAATATTACTAATTATAAAGTTCAAAGGCAACTAATCGATATAATCGCTAGCTTTATTGAACTTAAGTGAGTCGGCGCAGTAGGTAAAGGAGGCTTCTAAAGGTCGATAGTCGATATATTAGTAAGAGTTAAGGAAGGAAGGTTACCTCTTTCTTCCCTATAGCTATATATATATTAATATCCTACTAATTAAGTAATAGGGTCATATAATAATATATTAAAGTAATAGCTATATCACCTATTTTAATACCTTTACTTAGACCTTACTCTAATTGACTTATAATTGGGAAAATAATAACTATCCTTTTGCGCTAATCTAACTCTTAAGTATCTCTTTAAATTAAAAATAATTAATTAATAATAACCTTTATTAAAATCACTAAACTCTACTTATAGGGTAGGATTAAGAGTCAATTTTCTTAAAAGCGTTCTTTTATAAGACTATATGACTTAACTTGTAGTCTAGGCCTAGGAGTTGATCTAAAGAAAAACTTTCCTTTATAAGACTATATAACCTAACTTATAAGGTAGGCCTAGGAGTTGTCCTTAAGCCTACTAAGCCCCTACTGTCTTTTATAACCTTAGTATATCTTTAAACGCTTTGAACTTTGCAATTATCTTTAGTAGCTTTATAAATCCATCTACTACTATTTAATTAATTAGAATATCAGTAATTAATAACTTATTCTTTATAATAAGGTCGCAGATAAAGTAGTAAGTAATATTAATATATTTTAATTGTTTATACAAATATGGATTCTTTATAAGTGCAATTGCCTTTATATTATTTGCTTAAAGATTAATATAGTTCCTATTTTATTTAATATACTTAATAAAACCTATATCTTTTAAAACTTAGGCTATTTATAATTCTTACTTGCAATTTGATAATATTAATATATATTCGGCCTTAGTACTTATAGTAGCTATTGATTTCTACTTCTAATTTCCTTATAATATAGGTCTACTATATAGTACTACTACGCTTTTAGATATACTTTTCTAACCTTTTATATTTGCCTAATTGGAATTAGTATATACCTTAAGCTTTGCATTTATATATTTTATTAATTTATATCTTACCTTTTATATAATTATCGATCAAAGGTACCTTTTAAGTCGCTTAACTGCATTCTTATATTAAACTATTAGATCCTTTAGGTTCTGATTAAGTTACTTAATAATAAAGGCAATATCTAGTCTTATATATACTATAGTATATATAATCGCTTTAATATCCTATTAGTACTTCTTCAGATCTCCTTTCTACTTATTTTTATTAGTAGGCTCTAACTTATTATACTTTCCTTTAATTAAAGTATGCTTTAGCTTAAAGTTAGGAGTATAAGTAGAGAGTCTTATTTGATTTAGGATCTTTTTAATATACTACTCTTAATTTAACTAGAGTTCTCGAGTAGAGCGGTTCCTTATGACGCAGATGCTAAGGATCTTATAAATTCCCCTTAGATCCTTAGTATTAAAATGTTTCTGAATTATTATAAAGAACTAATCTAATTAAGTAGTTGTTTTTGCAGCTATAGTAATATTATTAATATATAATAGCAACTTGATTCTATACTTAATATAAGTAAATAGATAAGGGTTAGCTAAGCTTTAAATAAATCCTATTTTTACTAAAGTAGAATTATATAAGAGGTTTTAATTATAAGCTGATTATTTAAGCTTATAAATACTGCAAAGTATATAAAGAGAGTGGCTAGCGTATATAGGAATACTATTAGGTTAGGAGAGAAAAATCCGTTCCTTTATAATCGCTTTAATAAATGCATTCTTAATATTATACTATTTATATTTAAGGTTTTTAGCAGCTACTATTGCTATAAATATACAAAGGGTGTTTATATAAACTATTAGTGTAAACGTATTAAAGTAGTCTTTTTTATACTATTAGGAGAAGCCCTTAGTTATAAGCCTTACCTTATAATATTCTAAGGTCCTATTTGCATATATTTTAATTATAAAGACCTACTTCGTTAATACTAAGTTCACGTCCTTTAGTATTAGTTCCTCTATTTATATGCCATTTGCAGTAAGAGAGCTTATCTCCTCTTAGATTGCCCTATTCTATACTGCTCTATTCTTTAAATTATTAATAGCTTTATTATACGTTTTTAAAAAAGAGATTTTTATTATCTCTTTAGTAGCTAGGAATGCATTATCTTTATCAAAGCTTTATTAAAGTTTGAGCTTATAGATCCTATATACTATTATAGCCTAGATACGCTTAGATTCGCGTTCATCTAAGGTATCTTTTAATTCTAGGTCTTTATTCCTCTTTAAAGGCATAGGTTTAGCTATAGGTTCTATAGGCTTATTATTTAAAGAACCGCTTTCTAATAGTAGAGGCTTATTATTACTTATACCTATTTTAGGAATATCCTTTACTATAGGTACTTTAACTAAAGGGATAATAATATTGAAGTTATTCTATACTTTAAGTAGTTCGCAGACGATAGGAATAGTCTATTCGGCCTTTAAGCGACTAGTAGGTCGTCGATCAATAGGTGCGCTTAATATACCTAAGCTAAAAGAAAGGGGTTATTAGTTCGGCTTAATAGTATTATATGGTGCGGTCGGCTGGAGGGCCTTTATTAGGTCGCTTAGGAGGCTCGCAGAAGTAAGAGAAGATGATTGATTATATTATTATCTAGTATATATATAGTAAGGAGACTTTGGAAAGAAAAAGGGAGAGTCTATGACTTAGCAGGAGTTATATAAAGGGTCTTTAGAATAAGTAGAGACTCTGCCTATTTTATATAATATACCCCTTAGTTAGGCGATGCTCTTAGAATCGCTTAGCTATATAGATAAAATAAAAGAAAGAATGTTAGTTATAAGGAAAAGAGGCTTTATCTTATATACTGCCCCTTTAGAGGTCGTTCCTTTTAGAACGAGAAGGGTCGCTATAGGCAATAAGTGCGCTTAAGAATCTTTGCGATTTTACGCTAGTGCTCTATTAGGCTTCTTATAAAGTATTTCTATTATAGAGGTTCTCCTTCCCTTCTTTTAAAAACAACCCTCCTTTATTATTTAAAAATATCGTCTTTATATTAATAATTTTAAATATAAAAGGAACTCCCGCTTATTATAGCCTTGGCCGCCCTTATAAAGTAAGACCTTTGGAGTCCTTATACCCTATGTTGTATTGACTTTGCGCTAGGTCGCTAGCGCTCTTGCGGGAGCTATAACCTTAGCGTGCTTGTTCTAGCGTTTGCTAGGCAATAAGCTGCTGTTGCTATTATCGCTGCCGCCTCTGCTGCCGCCGCTACTGCCGCCGCCGCCTAAGAGCCCTGCCCCTACTGCGCATTATATACCAGAGCCTACGATAGAATATAATAATACGTGTATATGCTATATTATATATAAGAGTACTAGCAATCTCGATTATTAGTGCTTTAATAGCACCTTTAGTGCGCGTTGCGTCTATTATACTATGCTAAGTAATAGCTGCTAGTAGGCTAGCGGCCCTCTTCTCGCCTCTTAAGAGGCTATTATATCGGCTCGCGCCTGCAGCGCCTTTAAGGAGGAGGTAGTACTATTGCTTAATATAGTAAAGGGTGCGCTTTAGAGCTTTTATAGTACGTTTGTTAAGTCTTATTAAGTTCTAAGCTGATTTTAAAAGATAGGAGCGATTGGACCCTAGTGCTAAGAGGGCCTGCTACTCTTACAAGTAGTAGTATCGCTACCTCTCCTACTCCTAGCGTACTATTCCTATTCGCTCTTAGCCCCTTTGGCTTAGACCTATTCGCCCCTATTGCCGCCTCTGCTCCTATCCCTTCTGCCTCTGCTATTGCAGCTGCCGCTATAGTCTCCCTATTTGTCTCCTTAGCCCTTGCTATCGCTGCGCCTATCCTCGCTACCGCCTTTGCCGCCCTTGCTCCTATCGCTCCTGCCGCACCCCCCGCCTTCGCCCCTGCTATTGCTAGTATTTTTACTAGCAGGCCTTTGGCCAAGGGAGTGCTAGTAGGCCTCTCTTAAGAGGAGATCTATATAGAGCTCTTGGCTATAGCATCTTAGCTCTTAGCCTTAGCTAAGAGAATCTAAGAGAGGGTTGCGCCTTGCAATAGCAGCTTAGGAATATTACCTATTCTTATATTTTTAAAAAAGGAGAAGCTTTTATAGTACGCTTTATAAGAGAAAACAAATGAATGTAATTATAAGAGAGTAAGAGCTTATAAGTATAAGTCTTTTAATAATAAGTAACTACTTGCTAATAAGTGCGAGTTGCTAAACGATTATTTAAAAGCTCTAAAGGTTTAATAAATAAATAAAGCTCTTAAACTTCTAGTAGTCTAGGTTCTTAGTAAGCCTATCTATATGCATCTCCTTAGTAAGAAGGTAGATTATCTAAAAGCTTCCTCTTTAGTACTCTTAGTAGATCTATATATTGCTAATTTCGATATATTAGAAGCTTGTCTTAATCTTCTTATTCTTTATAACAATTAGCCAAATCATCTATTAGTTATTATAATATATATTCCATTTAAAAAGGAAGTCTATGCGAATCTTCTTAAAGAGGCGTTTTATAGCTATTATCTCCTTTGTAATAGAAACTATACTATAGAGTTCTGCTTTAGTAAAGGAGAGCGTAATAGTTGCTTAGCGATTCGCTTTTTAAATAATCGGTCCTTTAAATAGGAAGAAGACGTATCCTTAGGAGGATCTGCGGGTCTCTTGGTCATTTCCGAAAGAAGCATTTAAAGAAGCGACCAATTGGTATTCCTTAGCCTTAAAGCTATAAGCAATTTTTAAAAAGCGCATGCTATATAAGTATTAAAGCGTTTAGTCTACGGCTAAGAGGTGCTTAAAGCTTAGATTAATTAAAAAGAAAGATAGTTAAAAGGCTGCGAATGCAATATCCAAGCGTATTATAATTGCTATATAAAGAATAGAGCTTATTTTCTCTTAGTACTCCTTTACCTTTTCTAAGGAAGCTTGCCTTAAGTTCTTAATAAACTCCTTTTTTAGTAATAGAGTACTAAGCACTCTCTCTATATTAGCTCCAAACTTTTAAGCGATCTTCTTAATATAGGTATTATAAACTAAGGAGATCCTCTTTACCTTCTTATCTTAAATAATCCTTACTCTAAGGAACTAAGAGATATCTCTTATAATAGTAAGCTCGTACGCCCTCTTTAGGTCTTTAATTAGACAAGTCGCCTAATTTAAGTTAAAGGCCTTATATAACACTTGAATATTATTAATATAAAATGCTATAAAGACTATACAATCCTTTATTATAAAGATATAAGGCTCCTTACCTAATAGCTTAAGTTGAAGGCCTTTAAGCATTCCTACGAAGTTCCTATACTATAGTACTAAAGAGTCTTTTAGCCTATAGAGCGCGCGGTCCAGTTCTACTACTATACTAAGGCGCTTAAAGCCATTTAATAGGAAGCATATGACTAAAGCACTCCTTAGGTCTCTAAGAGCGTTGACAAACGCGTTAATAATATCAAACTACTTTACTTCTATATTAAAGTACGCAGCAAGCGCTATTAATACTTTAAAAGACCTTGCTACAAGCGTAGCTATATAAGTTAAGAAAATTAAAGCTTTATCTTAAAGATCCCTTTACATAACTAGCTATAATCGGCACTTTAGAAGCTCGCTAGAGCTATTGACCTTATAGGTAAAAACCCATTTTAATAGTATTAGCAAGGGCTTTAAGTAGTCCCTTTGCATAATTCTCTAGCAACTTTGAGATTCTAAATTCCTAATCTCTTAATACCCTCCTTCCTTAAATCGTTTGCCAAAAGGGTGCTTCTCTAGGTCTAGCCATCCTTTTAAAGGCTTTAGTAGAAAGCCTTAGTACTATAAGCAGTTAAAAGACTATGCTCTATCCTTTGCCTAACTATTAACTATAGCTTTAATAATTATATAAACTATTAAATAGTCCTTCCTATCTTCTCTTATCTATTTGTTCGCTTAAAAGGTTAATATAAACTCTTATATATATAAGGAGTAAGGTAAATCAATATTGCTTTAAGAGAGTATATGCTCTAAAGTGGTAGTATATACTTTTAAAGTCTCCTATTGCTTAACGCTTAAGCGTCTTATCCTCTTTTGCTTAAGAAGAAGGAGTTCCTCCTTGCGCTTTTCTCTATAGGTCTCTTCTTCTATTTTTATTATTACTAAAGGTTCCTTTAAGAGTCTAGGTGGCTTTATCTCTTAAGTCTATAGTCTTTGAGCTAGTATTATAACTTGAGGTATTATATTATTAAGGCCTACTCCTCTTATTAGATCGCTTCTTATAAGACTGTTAGAGCTCTTCCTAGATCTTGGCAGTAGTGCCTCTAGCCTTTTACTAAAGTTTACTAAGGCCTGCCTTTATAATTGAAGACTCTATCTTAAAGCCTTTAAGCCATTTCTATTCCTATATAGAATAGTAGCTAAAGATCTGCTAATCGCTTTATAGAACTTATCTTTAAAGACTCCTTTAAAGTTGTCTATAGTTCCTTCTTTAATAGGGCCTTTATAAGGAATCATTACCCTTAAGCTTTAGTCGCTATTTGCCTTCTTAAAGACTGGTGAAGTAGCTTTTAGTTCGCTTACTTCTACCCTTAAGTTTCTAAGTAGGTCTCTTAGAGAATTTGGATTTAAGTTAAGGCCTTTTATATTATTAGTTAAAGGCTATAGAGTAGCATTAGTCTATAATGCAAGCTCTTCTTATATAATAGCTTCTTTTGCGGCGATTGCGTTTAGCCTTATAATAAGCTCCGATTCCTTAAAAATGCCTTTGAACTTAGCATCTTAAGCTCCCTTTCCCTCTTTAATCAATTGGAAGGTTATCTCAAGTTCCTAGTGCGATATAGGGTTTGCGCGCTTAGCTTCTAGATTATAGAAGAGAGACTTATCGAATTCGATATTATAAGTTATTATTACTCGCTAAAGTATAAGAACCCAGATTCTATAAACATTAGAGGTAATATATCTAATTAAGTAACCTAAGTGCCTTTATAGTTCAATTTTAAAGGTTCGGCAGTCCTTCCCTGCCTCTCTCTCTTTAATTAAAGGGTATGCGCAAGCGCTATATATATAAATGCAACTCTAGTTAGGCTTTAAGCTTGCTATCATCTGCTTAATAAGCAGCAGCTTATAGAATTGAAAATACTGCTTAAACCAATTATAGAGAGCCTTACTTAATAAGATCATCTTCTTCCTAGCGAGTAAGGAGATATTATAAAGGTATATAGCAGCCTCTATAACCTTTAGCCAAAGGCTTACTAAAAGCCTTATATAGATTCTCATTTTAATAGAGCGTTTAATTAATTCCCTTCCTACTCGCTCTGCGCCTTTATTAGGTTGATATATATAAGTAGGAGTAAGCTCTAAATCAATTCCCTCCTCTTTTACCTATCTCTAGTACTTTATAAGAGAGTCTTCTCTTAGGGAGATTACTAAAGTATTATTATCTTACCTGATTTTACAAATAGAAAGCTTATATTGGCGTTTTACCTATACTTCAAAGGCCTAAAGGACCTTTATAACTACGTCTCTACCCTTTGATCTTAATAGGAACGTTTAAAGTATACTACTATACTTATCCTTAATTAAAAGAACCTATAAGTAACTATTATATAAGTTATTTAGAAAGTTAAAGAGATCCTAGGAGATCTTAAAGAAGGGCTTTAGAGATCGGTTCTTAAAAGTAGCGCAAGAAATAACTTACCTAGCAGACGCTACTATATATATAAGGCACTTTAGCCTTTATATTCCCTTGATCTTTACTCCTTTAGCGCACTTGACTAGCGCTTAAAGAGCCTTTGCACTTAAGTAGCTAGCGCAAAGGTGCTAAGTATATATATTATTATCCTATACCTTAATAAGTGCATAGCTAGACTAGAACCTATTATAGAGTGTCGTCTTAGCTATAGGGAACGCTATTAAGGTAAAGAAGTTATATTAAAGCATATTTGGAAGATCTAAATAGTTAATAGGCTTATATTTAAAGAAAACGAGATTATAGCGACGCTTTAACTAAGCTCGCTTTATAGAATCTCTAATACTCCTAGAGCGTAAAGTAAGGTCTACTTTAGAGTATTAAAAACCCTTATCTATAAGGAGCCTTTCTAAGATAATATTAATAGTAAACTCCTTTATAATAGTAATATTGCAAAGCGTTATCCTTATAAGAGAGCTATTACGCTATAAAAGAGAGTCTGCTATATATCTATTACCTTTCCTAATGATTAAGAGTCTTAAGGTACCTGCTTCTATATATTGCTGCGAGTCGCTAGAAGGCTTAAAGGTACTTGTAATAAGTAAATCCTTTAAATTAATAATATAAGTAGCTGCGCAATTATTAAAGAGTATACTTAAGGAAAGCGGGTAGCGTTCTAGCTTAGAGAGGTAGTAGATATTAAATGATTCTTTAAAAGCGTTAAAGGCAAAGGGATCTATTACTATAAAGACTAGTAAGTTCTCCCTTTTATTACTTAAACTGTCCTCCTTAAAGGCTAAAGCCTTTCCCTTGAATTTGTTAATTGCTATTACTGCAATATTATTCTCCTTAAGCTATGCTTAGAGACCCTTGAACTAGTCTCTTGCGTTTAATGCCTTTTGTATTCGTAGGACCTCCTCTCGCAAGGGAAGAACCTTTATATTTTCCTTGCGCCTATCTATAGTATATAATAGTTTCCGATAGTCCTAGGGCTTCTAATAGTGATTTTTAAAGCCTTTACAAGGGCACTTAGGCCTGATCTCCCTTTTAAAGCTTATAGAGCGATTTTAAGAGCTGCTTGCTAGAGCTTGCAAAGGGGTTTTAACATCTAGGAGAGACTCTTAAGTAGTAAAAACTGCTAGCCCTTTATTATCAATCGCTTTATTAGATTTAATGCCTACTAGGGCGCGGCTTAGCTGCATTAGGTCGTACTTATATAAGGTTCCTATTTGCTTATTAGTGATAATTTCCTCCTTTAAGCAAGTCGCCTAACTTAGATTAATCTTTACTATAATTAAGTTTAAAAAGTTAGTAACTCCTAATCTCCCTTTAATCTTAGGAAGACTGTATTATTCTATTAGGCGGTACGCCTCCTATTACTCCTAAATCTACTGCTAAGTATTAGTTCTCCTAATCTTACCTTAGTATAGTATATTGCGATACTAAAGCCTTATCTAAGACTAAATAGCCTTATTAGAAGGCGTAATATTACGCTTTAAAATAGATACTAGGCCTTAGAGTAAGAGTTACTAATTAACTAAAATAGAATACAGGTCGTTAGTAGTAGTTCTAATTATAGGAGTGTCTTTATTAGATATTAAAGAGGAGAGCTTCTTAGCTTGGATTTGTACTTAAGCCATCGCAGAAGCTAAGAGCATTCTGTCGATAGTCTTAGAGACCTATTCTAAGAGTAGCTTATAATATTTGCGTTAAGTCTTCCAAGTCTCCTTATATATATAGTGCTCCTTTATTAGGATTTTATATTTATCTTTAATATCCTTATATAAAGCCTATAGAAGAGGAGCCTTTAATAGGTCTCCTAAGGGAAAGCAGGCGTAAATCTATTTAGATGAAGTCGCTATATACTCTTTACATAACCTCGCGTATGCTACGCAAAGGTTAGCCGTTTCTAATTCCTTAAGCTCTTATATAAAGGGAGCTTAAGGCTCAGTCTTTATAATTGACTTAAATAGGAGTCTTAGATCGGCAAAAATGGTAATATTATAAAGCTTAGTAAAGAATATATATTTACTAAACCACTTTACTTAAGAGGCAGAGGTATTAAAGCAAGGCTTAAAGATGCTTAAAGAGTTAGATATATTAAATAGAGTTTAGTGAAAAGGTTAGGTATATAAATGAAGTTTACAAATAAGGTTCGATTGGAAAATAGAGATTTATTAATTGAAAATAAAGGTCCTTTAAGTTATTATAAATATTCGAAAAGTCGGTTAGGAGCTTAAAGGGCCCTTTAGCCAATTGCATACGAAGAGAAAGTATATTAAAGTGCTTATAGGGCTTATAACTATAGTACAGTCGGCTGGAGGGCCTTTATTAGGTCGCTTAAGAGGCTTATAGAAGTAGGAGAAGATAATTAATTATATTATTATCTAGTATATATATAGTAAGGAGACTTTGGAAAGAAAAAGGGAGAGTCTATGACTCAGCAGGAGTCACGTGGAGGGTCTTCAGAATAAGTGGAGACTCCGCCTATTCTGCACGACATATTACTATTAACTAATATACCTTGCGAATCTCTAAGTATATAAAGCTTTAAGGATAGCTTCCTCTTATTTCGAGATTTATTGAATTTAACTACTAAAGATATGATTATTCGCCTTAGATCTAGCGCATATACTATCTATTACTTTATTATCTATTTAATATACTTAACAAATATATACTCTTTACCTTAGTCTATTAGCTTCTTACTCTTTATACCTATAGGCTAGGACTTTAGGCTAATATAAGAGTAGTAAACGCTTTTAAAGATATAGATATAGTCTAGGCTTAGTTTCTATTTAAAATATACCTTATATAGTAATATTTAGGTACTATTAACTATTAGTCTATTACCTATTCTATTTCGCAAGTATACATTTGCCTTAACCGCAAGGTCCTAGAATTCTAATAATAGGTCAGTATCTTATAGTAAAGTATAATAGTCAGTCTTTACTTGCTAAATGCTTCGCTTAACAATACTATTTTAATAAGAACCTTTATATATTATAGTTAGTTTATAATAAATTCCTTATTTTATTTATTTATTAAGCTTTACCCTAATCTCTAATGTATTATCAGACCTAATAGCTATTAGCTTTAACTAGGTCTAGTATTCCTTTATCACTTTCCAAATTTCTAACTTTTCTATAAGCTTAGATTTAGTCTTAGTATAAATAGTCTATATCTATTAAGTAAAGTTATCTATTATTTAAGAAAACTAATTATTTCCTTTAATCAAAGTCGTAAATAGTCTAATAGTATTAATAGATATTAGTACTAGTATTAAATCTTTTTATAAATTAAGCTTAATTTATATCTAATTTCGAAGTTTTATTAGCTTGCAAATTCAATATACTAAGCGATCCTTTAGTACTTAGATCTTCTATTTTAAAGTTAAGACCTTATATAAGCCCTTTAATTTCTTTAGCCTTAAATATGCGAATCTTTTATATATTAGCTAATACTTTAATAGGCTTTTAGCTTTTAATAGCTTTAATAGCCTATTATTAATCGATACTTTATTATTAGTAGCTAGAAAGGACTAATAATAATAGTTTAAGGTTTTGCCATTTTCCAATTATAAGCCTAGCTTAAGAGTCGTTTTTAATAAAACCGCAAGATCTACTTATAGTTTTAGCTTAAGAGTCGATTTCTTAAAAATAGCAAGATCTACTTGCAGTTCTAATTTAAGAGTTATTTCTAACGAATTCGCGAATTTCATTTATAGTCCTAGCCTAAGAGTTATTTCTGCGAATTTTACTTATAATCCTAGCTTAAGAGTTATTGTTAGCGAATTTGCAAAATCCACTTATAGTCTTAGCCTAAGAGTTATTTCTACTAAATTCACTTATAATCCTAACTTAAGAGTTACCTTTAAAGATACCTTATAATTTACTTATAGTCTTAGCTTAAGAGTTATTTTTGCAAATTTCACTTGCAATCTTAGCTTAAGAGTCTATCTATTCTCCCTATCCTTACTTAATTATATTAGGATAAAGAGTACACTTTCTTTAAAGGAATCTACTTATAAGTCTGGCCTAAGAGTTAATTTCTATAATATTACCTTTAAGATAATAAAAATTCTTTCTTTAATTTTAACTTTAAAGATCACTTTATAGTTATTATTTATAAATTATATAAATTGATTATTAAAAACTCCTATATAACTCAATTCTATATAAATCTTATAATTAGATAAAAGATTAATACCTAAGCTAAGTATAAGGAGAACATTTTATAAAAGGAAAGAAATATTAGCAATATTTATCTTTACTATACTTATTAAGTTTATATATAACCTTCTACTACTGACTTTAATAAAGCGCCTTTTTATTTTAATAAGCAGGCCTTTAAAAAGATAGGATTTATTAGTTATATATACTATATAACTAGTATTATTATACCAGTCGAATTTAAGGATCTTATAAAAATCGGCTTTTAAAATATAAGCATCTTTATTATAATTATTGTTTAAATTATCAGAAGTAGATTTAAGTTTAAATAACTTACTATTATTATTAAAGGTATCTACTAAAGTTCTGGCTAAATAGCCTTTTCCTTTATCTTTCCTTAGTAGTTGCAGCCTTTAATAGGATAAAGGCAGTTTGCTTTTTAACTTCTGCTTCAATTGCTTCTTAATATTAAAGCTAGCAACTATATTAATTAGTTGCCTTCTAACTTTATAATTAGTAATATTATAAGCACTATTATTGTAGAGACCTGGAAGTGGAGGATCTCGTGACATAGGTCACATGGTCAGAGGAGGAGCAAGAAAGGGGTATATATAGGACTACTGTTGTACTTAGAGACAGCGCGCAATGCCAACTACCTATTCTACCCCTAACTAGTGAATTGTCCTAGTTCTCGTCTTCGGAGAGCCCGCTTGTGGTGCTTCCTCCCTCTTTGTCTTTGGTCTTTACGTAGGCCTATTCTTGTGTTGTCTCCCCTCGGTCTTATATTATAGAAGTAGCATCCTTAATAAGCTTAAGGGCTTGTCTTACGCTCCTTTCTCTTCTTAGGCTTATTATTGCCCTATAATATAGCATTTGCCAATTTAAAGCGTCTTTTAAGGTCTTACTTAATAGTTCAAAGGAGGTCGATCTTCTTATAGATCTTAAGGTTAGGTTAAATAAGAAGAGATTGTTTTATAATAGCAAACTTAAAAGGGAGGCTATTAAGTAGGAAATTAAAAAGCTAAGTTTCTTTAAAAGTTATAGCTATCTTAGGATCTGCGGCTCTTACTCTTCTCCTTACTTTATATAATATAGACTAAGTAGAGTCTATATTTATATTTATATTCTTACTATCTTTATCTTTTCTATATTAAAATAAAGTGATCTACTATAGTAGATGCTAAGTATTAAGGGTAGTCATTTAAGAGTATTTTACCTTTAAAGTATCCTATTTTATCTTTACATTATTATAAACTTAAATAAAATCTTAGTCTTTGTTATTTAAACCTCTATTAATCTTAAGCTTGCATTTAGCTAAGGCTAGCTTATACTCCTTCTCCTTTTTTATATTTAAAATCTGCCTTTGGGATTCTTAGTTATTATCTACTAAAGCTCTTAGGCTAAGCTTATTTAATATATCTGGCAAATCCTTAGCAGTTGTATTAGCTATTAAAGTAGAAGTAGACGAATCAGTAGAAGAAGTATAAGGGGCTATTCTTATATATTTAATAAGTATCTTTTAAATCGCTATTTCAATGCCTTTACTCTTAAAGTAAAGCTCTAAATCGTCGAACTATTATTGTTATAGCCGCATCATATGCGCGGTATTATCATATGTCGAAGTCAGGTGCACGAAGTCAGGTGCACGCTAAGGTAGTAAGGTGGCTGGATCATATGCATGCTAGTGAAGCACCTGTACTTATTCTAAAGGAGCTCTACTAGAGACTCTCTCTTCTTCTTTATCTTTTCTTCTTAATTATATAGCGTACCTCTTAAGGTAATATAATTAGCGTTCGATTCTCGCCTTACTATACGCTCTAGAGCTAGTTGTAATATAAGAAAAGATCAATTCAATCTTTGCTAAGAAGCTTAATATCTACTACCTTTAGAATTGTCACTTCGAACTGCCTTAAGCAACTCGATCTCTCGATCTCGATACTTCTACTACAAACTGCCCTAAGCAACTTATACGTAGTGCCTAGATCTTACTAATCTAGTTTTTAAAGAAAGCTAAATAATAACCTTTGAATATGAGATTAGCTCGTTTTTTTAACCCTTTATATGCTCTATTTTACAAATGGAAATTTACCTTTAATTTCAATTCGAAAAAAAAATTATTCACTATGCCTTTACTTCGCTAGCGTAGGCTGCTGCCTAAAGTAGTATAATAACTTTTCTTTTCTTAATTCTCTTTCTCTCTTATAAATACTTTATAATATATCGACCTATACTTATTAATAACTCTCCTTTTACTCTTTAAAGCTCCTTACTCCTTCCTTCCTTTAAATACAACTCGACTCTTTGAAAAACCCTCCTTGCGAATAAGTCATCGACCTTCTTTATACTCCCTATCGACCTATACTTGTTAATAACTCTTCTTATAACTCTTCGAAGCTCCTTACCTCTTTAAAGCTCCTTACTCCTTCCTTCGAAACACTCAGGTACGAAACTGGGGGATCTATACTTATATATATATATAGAGACTTGGTTAGCCTTAATAAGTTATACTATACTATTAGAGACTAGGTCAACTTTAGTAGAGTGATAAGCTTTAGATCTCTGGACCTTACTTCCTTAGATTTGCACTATACCCTTAGGCAACCTTATTGCAACTTTTAATTAGTAAAGAGACGTGATCCTAAAGTAAAACCTTCTTTCTTAAGATTTATAAATCTATAATACTTTAATATATACTCTATTAAAAGGCTTTAAGAATATATATAGCTTTACCTATATTAATCTTCCCTCTTTTAAATAGGTCACTATTTAATATTAGGTCCCTTTAGATTAAATTAGATAATATAAAGAGAATTAGTACTTATGACCTTTAATCTTATACCACTTAAGAGAAGTGAAAGGTTAATCGTACCTCTTCTAGGCCTTACTACTATTAGTTCTCCAGGCCTTACTGCCAATCCTACTCTTAGAGATATTCCCCTTCCTAAGCCTACTTAAGAAGCTCCCTCCCTTAGTATAGATTTCACTCTTAATCCTAGCTTATAAGTGGATTCTTAAAATACCCTATTACTATCGATTAAAGTTAAGGAAGAAGATATACTCTCTTTAACGAAGTCTACTCTTACTATATTGGCCCTTCTCTTTTTAACTGCCTAATAGGCCGAAATCGCAAACCTTATTAGTGCTGCTATAGCCGCTGCTCTTTAAAATAATACTACTGCCCCTTTTTCCTTAAGTGCTAGCCCTTAGAATGCTTAGTCCTTTACCGCCGACTTACTACCTCCCTTAGATTACTACCTTTTAATTATCCGACCTTTAGTCCTAGCTATTAACCCCTATTAAATCAAGTACCTTTAAACCTATTTTAATAACTATTAAAGTAAAATCACTTATAATGCTTAAAAGATAGCTATAAAGGTATTTATTTAAAAGTACTTAAGAAACTTTACTTTAAGAAAGAATTAGATTATTACCTACTTTAAGTATATAATAGGTAAAGCTTAGAACTTAATCTTATAATATATAGATCTTATCTTTACTAATAAGTTTATATATACTACTAATATTCTTAAGGTCTTAAATTAAAGGTTCTTTAATTATAATTATATTTAATCTATTAAGCTTAAATATAATAGGCTAATTATAGGTTTATTATTATATAATAAGTTCCGATCTAAGTTCGTTACTCTTACTATAGCTAGTAAGATCGATTAGTCTTATTAGTTTAATAACGTTTATAAAAAGGTCTCCTTAGCCTTAAAGAACGACCTTTAAGTAAAGAAGTATAAAATAAATAATAATTATACTACTTTAGATAAGTTCTTAGCTATTACAGACCGCGAGGCCTATAATATTAAGTAAGAAGAGGCCTATAACGCTCAATAAGTCGCCTTTGCTATTGCGTTCTCCCTTTTAAAAGACTGCGTCCTTAGTATACTAAAAAGGGAGTTATAAAGACCTATAGCTATAGCTACCTCCTTAGCTCTTTGCACTTGTTCCCCTTTGCCGGCGGCCTATTAAGAAAGGTCTACTAGCCTAAAGCCGTCGTCTAGTCTCTATTATAATTACAAAGCCCTTAGTTATTATATAATAGACTGCCTTAAGCTAAAGAAGCAAGGCGAGTTTATAATAGCTAAGGTTAAGATGAAAAATGACCTACTATTAGGAAACTGCTAAGCTATAGCAAAGACTCTTACTATAGTATAGGTTACAATTTGTAAAAAGACTTGGATTTTGATTCCTACCTATTAATAGGCGGCCGCTAGTTCTTAGTTCTTATAAAACTAGCTTAAAATAGATCATTTATTAAAATAGTTACTTATATTAATAGTAGAGCTAATATTTTTAATATTATTAAGATATCTTTAGCATACTAGCTCTCTTAAAGACTTAGGGTGAAGTTTATTAAATTGCTTAAACCGATTAGCCCTATTAGCTATAATAGCCTTAAGGGAGAAACTATTCGATTTGCTATTTTACTTACCCTTATAATCAATAGGTAATAAATAAACTTCCCTTTTCTAATTATAAGCTTAAGAGCAATTGACGTTTTAATTAGTAGGAAGTTCTTAAAGCACTATGACCTTAAATAGTCCTATAGAAGGGGGAAAAATAGTATCTCCTAGTCTAAGGATATACCTATTATCTCTTACTTTAATTAACGCGTACTAATCGATCTCTTATAGCTAATAAAACCCTTAATAGCCTAGCAAGACATCGATCATTAAGCAGCTATAATAGATGCTAAGGATAAAGACCTAAGAATAGCCTAAGCCTAGCTCTTAATGCTAGCAAGTAATGCGAACTCAAATCCTACTCCTAGTCTTAGCCTGCGAGTGAAAATGGCAAACTCGAATTCTACTCCTAAGCCTAGCCTGCGAGTGGCCTCTTATAGACCTAGGGATAGTAGTTTCTTTAAAGACTTGAAAAGAGATCTGAACTATATAAAGAAGGCCTTGCTAAGAGTATTAGACTCCTTGCTTCCTCTTTTAATAAAGAGAAATGCTCTTTTAAAGACAGCTTACTAGATTAGCTTAATCTTAGCCTTAGTAATCGGCGCCCTCTATTACTGCTTTATAACTAAGGTAAGGCGAGCTATATAAACTTAAGAACTAGTGCCTAAAGAGTTTATATTTATAAGCTCTATTTACGATCTAAACCGAGAAATCAATCGCTAAGAAATCAATTGCTAAGAATCAGTTAAGCAAGTTGAAATTAGCTCCCTTGGCCTTAGTTTAGCACTATAAGCTAAGTATAAGAGTAATAATAAGCTAATAGACTAAAAGCTCCTGCCTTAATATATTAAATTTAAGAACGTCTTTAGTCGCTAGGCCTTTGATCAGCTGCCGGAACCTAGACTAAGGGTAGATTATAAAATCGAGCTAATAGGCGAGAACAATTTAATAATCGAACCCCTTTACCGCATTACTAATAAATAGCTTTTAGAGGTTAAGAGCTATATTCTTAAGAACTTATATAAAGGATTTATAAAAGCTTTAAGTTCCTCTTAGGCAGCTCTAATCCTCTTTATAAGAAAAGCTAATAGCTCCTTATATCTATGCGTCAATTATTAAAAACTGAATGCCTTAATAAAGAAAGACCCCTACCCGATTCCACTTATTAATAAGATAATAGTATATATATTAAAAGCTTATGTTTTTATAAAAATCGATATATAATAAGCCTTTTACTATATTTGCATATTAGCTAATACTAAGGACTTAATTACCTTTCGCATGCGCTATAGGACTTATAAATATAAGGTTTTACTATTTGGGCTAATAAATAGGCCTACTACCTTTTAAAGGTTTATTAATAATATTCTCCTTAACTACTTTAACGATTTCTACTTTGCCTACTTAAATGATATTCTAATCTATTTAAAAAACTCCTTTAACTATGAGATTTATATTAAGAAGATCTTAGGAATCCTTTAATGCTATAGCCTTTAAGTAGATATTAAAAAAAGCAGGTTTAGGGTTATTAAGATTAGGTTCCTAGGGTTTATTATTAGAATTTATAAAATTAAGGTAGACCCTAATAAGGTCTTAGTCATTTAGGAGTAGAAATATGCCAAGAATATACGCAGTATATAAAGCTTCTTAGGGTTTTATAACTTCTACTAAAGGTTTATTCAAGGCTATAGTTGTATTTGCCAACCTTTAATTGCTCTTATAGGAAACGTTCCTTTTGACTTTAATAATACTTATAAGGAAGCTTAGGAAGCTCTTCGCGCGAGGCTTCAAACGACCCTGATTTTATGCCACTATTACCTTTAGAAGCAGATAAGGCTTAAGACCGACGCCTCCGATGGCGTAGTCGCTAGCGTACTCTCCTAACTCTAGGAAGACGATAACTACTACCTAATCGGGTACTTCTTAAAGACTATAAATAACGCCGAGCTAAACTACCCTATTTATAATAAGGAGCTCCTAGCGATTTTTAGATCGTTCTACTAGTATAAGGCAGAGCTACTCAGGGCCTAGAAAACAGTACACATATATATAGATGTCGTGCAGAATAGGCGGAGTCTCCACTTATTCTGGAGACCCTCCACATGACTCTGCTTAGTCATAGACTCTCCCTTTTCTTTCCGAAGTCTCCTTACTATATATATATTAGATAATAATATAATTAATCATCTTCTCCTACTTCTGCAAGCCTCTTAAGCGACCTAATAAAGGCCCTCCAGCCGACCGTACTATAGTTATAAGCCCTATAAGCACTTTAATATGCTTTCTCTTTATATGCAGCCGGCTAAAGGGCCCTTTAAGCTCCTAACCGACTTTTCAAGTATTTATAATAACTCAAAGGACCTTTATTTTCAATTAATAAATCTCTATTTTCTGATCGAACCTTATTTGCAAACTTTATTTATATACCTAACCTTTTTACTAGACTCTATTTAATATATCTAATACTTTAAGTATCTTTAAGCCTTGCCTTAATACCTTTGCCTCTTAAGTGAAGTGGTTTAGTAAATATATATTCTTTACTAAGCTTTATAATATCACTATTTTTACCGATCTAAGACTCTTATTTAAGTCAATTATAAAGACTAAGCCTTAAGCTCCTTCTATATAGGAGCTTAAGGAATTGGAAACGGCTAACCTTTGCATAGTATACGCAAGGTCGTATAAAGAGTATGCAGCGACTCTATCCGAATAGATTTACGCCCGCTTTTCCTTAGGAGATCTATTAAAGGCTCCTCTTCTATAGGCTTCTTATAAGGATATTAAAGATAAATATAAAATCCTAATAAAGGAGTACTATATATATAAGGAAACTTAGAAGACCTAATGCAAATACTATAAGCTATTATTAAAATAGGTCTTTAAGACCGTCGATAGAACGCTTCTAGCTTCTGCAATAGCTTAAGTATAAATCCAAGCTAAGAAGCTCTCCTCTTTAATACCTAATAGAGATACTCCTATAAGTGGAACTACTGCTAATAACCTATATACTAATTTAATAAACTAGCAACTCTTACTCTAAGGCCTAGTATCTATTTTAAAGTATGATATTGCGCCTTCTAATAAGGCTATTCAGTCTTAGATAAGGCTTTAATACTATAATATATTACGCTAAGGTAAGATTAAGAGAACTAATACTTAATAGTAGATCTAGGAGTAGTAGGAGGCGTACTGCTTAATAGAATAATACAGTCTTCTTAAGATTAAAGGGAGATTAGGAGTAATTGACTTTTTAAACTTAATTATAATAAAGATTAATCTAAGTTAAGCGACTTACTTAAAGGAGGAAATCATCACTAATAAGCAGATAAGAATCCTATATAAGTATAACCTAATATAGCTAAGCCGCGCCTTAGTAAGTATTAAATCTAATAGAGCAATTGATAATAAAGGGCTAGCAGTTTTTACTATTCGAAAGTCTCTCTTAAATGCTAAGACCCCTTCGCAGGCTTTAGCAAGCAGCTTTTAAAATCGCTTTATAAGCTTTAGAAGGGAGATTAGGCCTAAGTGCCCTTATAAAGGCTTTAAAAATCACTATTAAAAGCCCTAGGACTATCGGAAACTATTATATACTATAGATAGGCGCAAGGAAAATATAAAGGTTCTCCCTTTGCAAAAGGAGGTCCTACGAATACAAAAGGCATTAAACGCAGGAGACTAATTCAAGGGTCTTTAAGCATAGCTTAAGGAAAATGATATTATAATAATAGAAATTAATAAATTTAAGGGAAAGGCTTTAGCCTTTAAAGAGGATGGTTTAAGTAAAAGGGAGAACTTACTAGTCTTTATAATAATAGATCCCTTTGCCTTTAACGCTTTTAAAGAATTATTTAACGTCTACTACCTCTTTAAGCTAAAATATTACCTGCTCTCCTTAAGTACGCTCTTTAACAATTACGCAGTTACTTATATCATTAATTCGAAGGATTTACTTATTATAAGCACCTTTAAACCTTCTAGCGACTTATAGCAATATATTAAAGCAAGTACCTTAAGACTCCTAATTATTAAAAGAGGTAATAGATATATAGCAGACTCTCTTTTATAGTATAACAGCTCTTTTATAAGGATAACGCTTTGCAATATTACTATTATAAAGGAGTTTACTACTAATATTATCTTAAAGAGACTCCTTGCGAATAAGGGTTTTTAATACTTTAAAGTAGACCTTACTTTGCGCTTTAAGAGCATTGAAGATTCTATAAAGCGAGCTTAGTTAAAGTATTGCTATAATCTCATTTTCTTTAAATATAAGCCTATTAACTATTTAGATCTTTTAAATATGCTTTAATATAACTTCTCTACTTTAATAGTATTCCTTATAGCTAAGATAACGCTTTATAATAGGTTTTAGTCTAGCTATATACCTACTAGGGTATAGGATGATAATGCGTACACTTAGCACCTTTGCGCTAGCTACCTAGGTGCAAAGGCTCTTTAAGCGCTAATTAAGTGCGCTAAGGAAGTAAAGATCAAGGGAATATAAAGGCTAAAGTGCCCTATATGCGTAGTAGCGTCTGCTAAGCAAGTTATTTCTTATACTACCTTTGAAAACCGATCTTTAAAGCCCTTCTTTAAGATCTCCTAGGATCTCTTTAACTTTTTAAACAACTTATATAATAGTTGCTTATAAGTTCTTTTAATTAAGGATAAGTATAGTAGTATACTTTAGACGTTCTTATTAAGATCGAAGGGTAGAGATATAATTATAAAGGTCCTTTAGTCCTTTAAAGCAAGGGTAAAATGCTAATATAGGCTTTCTATTTATAAAATTAGGTAAGATAATAACACTTTAATAATCTCCTTAAAGGAAGACTCTCTTATAAAGTACTAGAGATAGGTAAAAGAGGAGAGAATCGATTTAGAGCTTACTTCTACTTATTTATACTAACCTAATAAAGGCGTGGAGCAAGTAGGAAGGGAGTTGATTGAACGCTCTATTAAAATAAGGATCTACGCTAGGCTTTTAGCAAGCCTTTAGCCAAAGGTTATAAAGGCTACTATATACCTTTATAATATCTTCCTACTTGCTAGGAAGAAGATAATCTTATTAAGCAAGGCTCTCTACAATTGGTTTAAGTAGTATTTTCGATTTTATAAGCCGCTGCTTATTAAGCAGATAATAGTAAGCTTAAAGCTTAACTAAAGTCACATTTATATATATAGTATTTATATATACCCTTTAATTAAAGAAAGGAAGGTAGGAAAGGACTGCCGAACCTTTAAAATTGAACTATAAAGGCACTTAAGCTACTTAATTAGATATATTACCTTTAATATTTATAAAATCTAAGTTCTTATACTTTAGTAAGTAATAATAACTTATAATATCGAATTCGATAAGTCTCTCTTCTATAGTCTAAAAGCTAAGCGCGCAAACCTTATATTATACTAGGAACTTAAAATAACCCTCTAATTGATTAAAAAGGGAAAGGGAGCTTAGGATGCTAAGTTTAAAGGCATTTTCAAAGAATCGGAGCTTATTGTAAGGCCGAACGCAATCGCTATAAAAGAAGCCGCTATATAAGAAGAGCCTATATTATAGACCGACGCTACTCTATAGCCTTTAACTAATAATATAAAAGACTTTAACTTAAATCCAAATTCTCTAAAAGACCTGCTTAAAAACTTAAGGGTAAAAGTAAGCGAATTAGAAGCTACTTCGCCAGTCTTTAAAAAGGCAAATAGCGACTAAAGCTTAAGGGTAATAATTCCTTATAAAGGCCTTATTAAAGAAGGAACTATAGACAACTCTAAGGGAGTCTTTAAAGATAAGTTCTATAAGACAATCGACAGATCTTTAGCCGCTATTTTATATAAGAATAGAGATAGCTTAAGGGCTTTAAGATAAAGTCTTTAGTTATAAAGGCAAGCCTTAGTAAACTCTAATAGAAAGCTAGAAGCACTATTACTAAGATCTAAGAGGAGCTTTAACAGTCTTATAAGAAGCGATTTAATAAGAGGAGTAGGCCTTAATAATATAATACCTTAAGTTATAATACTAACTTAAAGACTATAGGCTTAGGAGATAGAGCTACCTAAACTCTTAAAGGAACCTTTAATAATAATAAAAATAAAGGAGGAGACCTATAGAGAAAAGCGCAAAAAGGAACTTCCTCTTCTTAAGCAAAAGAGGATAAGACACTTAAGCGTTAAGTAATAGGAGACTTCAAAAGTATATACTACTACTTTAAAGTATATGCTCTCTTAAAGTAATATTAATTTACCTTACTCTTTATATATATAGGAATTTATATCAACCTTTTAAGCAAATAAATAAATAAGGGAAGATAGGAAGGACTATTTGACGGTTTATATAGTTATTAAAGCTATAATTAATAATTAGGCAAAGGATAAAGCGCAGTCTCTTAACTGCCTATAGTACTAAGGCTCTTTGCTAAAGCCTTTAAAAGGATAGCTAGACTTAGAAAAGCACCCTTTTAGCGAACGATTTAAAGAAGGAGAGCACTAGGAGATTAGGAATCTAAAATCTCAGAGTTATTAGAAAATTATACAAAGGGATTACTTAAAGCCCCTGCCGATACTATTAAAATGGGTTTTTACCTATAAGGTCAATAGCTCTAGCAAGCTTTTAAAGTGCCGATTACAGCTAATTGTATAAGGGGATCTCTAAGACAAAGCTTTAATTTTCTCAACCTATATAGCTACGCTTATAATAAGGTCTTTTAAAGTACTAATAGCACTTATAGCGTACTTCGATATAGAAGTAAAGTAGTTTAATATTATTAATACGTTTATCAATGCTCCTAAAGACCTAAGAAGTGCTCTAGTCATATACTTTCTACTAAATGGCTTTAAGCGCCCTAGTATAATAGTAGAACTAGACCGCGCGCTTTATAAGCTAAAAGACTCTTTAGCGCTATAGTATAAGAACTTTATAAGAACGCTTAAGGGCCTTTAACTTAAGCTATTAAGTAAAGAGCCTTATATTTTTATAATAAAGGATCGCATAGTCTTTATAGCGTTTTATATTAATAATATTCAAGTGTTATATAAGGCCTTTAACCTAGATCAGGCGACTCGTTTAATTAAAGACCTAAAGAAGGCATATAAGCTTACTATTATAAGAGATATCTCCTAGTTCCTTAAAATAAGGATTATTCGGAATAGGAAGGCAAAGAGGATCTTTTTAATTTATAATACTTATATTAAAAAGATCGCTTAAAAGTTTAAAGCTAATATAGGAAAAGTGCTTAGTACTCTACTACTAAAGAAGGAGTTTGTTAAGAACTTAGGACAAGCTTCTTTAGAAAAGGTAAAGGAGTATTAAGAGAAAATAGGCTCTATTTTCTATATAGCGATTATAATACGCTTAGATATTGCGTTTGCAGCCTTTTAACTGTCTTTCTTCCTAACTAATCTAAGCTTTAAGCACCTTTTAACTGCGGATTAGACGCTTTAATACCTATATAGTACGCACTTCTTAGGAATTGCTTATAGCTTTAAGGCTAGGGAATACCAACTAATTGCGTCTTTAGATGCTTCTTTTAAAGATGACTAAGAGACCTGCAGATCCTCTTAAGGATACGTCTTCTTCCTATTTAAAGGACCGATTATTTAAAAAGCGAATCGCTAAGCGATTATCACGCTCTCTTCTACTAAAGCAGAACTCTATAGTATGGTTTCTACTGCAAAGGAGATAATAGCTATAAAACGCCTCTTTAAAGAGATTTGCATAGACTTCCTCTTTAAATGGAATATATATTGCGATAACTAATAGACAATTCGGCTAATTGTTATAGAGAATAAGAAGATCAAGACAAGCCTTTGATATATTGAAATTAGCAATATATGGATCTGCTAAGAGTATTAAAGAAGAAGCTTTCAGATAATCTACCTCCCTACTAGGGAGATATACGCAAATGGGCTTACTAAGAACCTAGACCGCTAGAAGTTTAAGAGCTTTATTCGTTTATTAAACCTCCAGAGCTTTTAAACAATCGTTTAGCAACTCGCACTCGCTAGCGAGTAGTCACTTATTACTAGGAGACTTATACTTACGAGCTCCTACTCTCTTATAGTTACGTTCATTTGTTTTCTCTTATAAAGCGTACCGCAGAAGCTTCGGAGCGCACCCTTTACTGCGTTAAGCAGTGGCGCTACCTCCTCCTTAAAGGCGCCGCAGGCATAGGCCGATACGATAGCCTCTTAGGAGGCGAGGAGAGGTCTGCTGGCCTATTAGCAGCCGTTACTTAATACTATATAATAAACGCAATGCATACTAAAGGTGCTATTAAAGCACCGATAATCGAGATTGCTAGTACTTCTATATGCGATACAACGCACGCACGCGTTATCGCGCTCTATTATAGGCTTAGGCATACGGCGCGCAGCGGGGGCGGGGCTCTTAGGCGGCGGCAGCGGTGGCGGCAGCGGCGGCAGCAGGGACGGCGGCGGCGGTTCATTGCCTAGCAGGCGCTAGGAGGACCGCGCTAGGGTTACAGCTCCTAAGGGAGCGCTAGCGACCTAGCGCAAAGTCAGTACGACGCAGGGTATAAGGGACTTTAAGGGTCTTACTTTGCAAAGGCGGCCAGGGCTATAATAAGCAGGAGTTCCTTTTATATTTAAAAATTATTAATATAAAGACGATATTTTTAAATAATAAAGGAGGGTTGTTTTTAAAAGAAGGGAAAGAGAACCTTTGCGATAGAAATACTTAATAAGAAGCCTAATAGAGTATTAGCGTAGAATCGCAAAGATTCTTAAGCGCGCTTATTACCTATAGCAACCCTTCTTATTCTAAAAGGAACGACCTTTAAAGGAGCGGCATATAAGATAGAGCCTCTTTTCTTTATAACTGCTATTCTTTCCTTTGTTTTATCTATATAGCTAAGCGATTCTAAGAGCATTGCCTAATTAAGGGGTATATTATATAGAATAGGCGGAGTCTTTACTTATTCTAAAGACCCTTTATATAACTCTACTTAGTTATAGACTCTCCCTTTTCTTTCCGAAGTCTCCTTACTATATATATACTAGATAATAATACAATCAATCATCTTCTCCTACTTTTGCGAGCCTTCTAAGCGACCCAATGAAGGCCCTCCAGCCGACCGCACTACAATAGATCATAAGGCCCTTGAGTACTTTATAACAACTAAGGACTTAATAGCCCGGCAAGCTCGCTAGGCAGAGTTCTTCGCTGATTTCAACTTCCTTATTATATATTGAGCTTAAGTGAGTCGGCGCAATAGGTAAAGGAGGCTTCTAGAGGTCGATAGTCGATATATTAGTAAGAGTTAAGGAAGGAAGGTTACCCCTTTCTTCCCTATAGCTATATATATATTAATATCCTATTAATTAAGCAGTAGGGTTATATAATAATATATTAAAGTAATAGCTATATTACCTATTTTAATACCCTTACTTAGACCTTACTCTAATTAACCTATAGTTAGGAAAATAATAACTATCCTTTTGCGTTAATCTAACTCTTAAGTATCTTTTTAAATTAAAAATAATCAATTAATAGCAACCTCTATTAAAATCACTAATCCTATTTATAGGATAGGACTAGGAGTTAAATTTCCTAAAGGCATTCCTTTATAAGACTATATAACTTAACTTGCAGTTTAAGCCTAGGAGTCGATTTAAAAACTTTCCTTTATAAGACTATATGACTTAATTCGCAAGGCGGGCCTAGGAGTTATCCTTAAGTCTACTAAGCCCCTACTATCTTCTATAATCCTAGTATATCTTTAAATGCTTTAAACTTTGCAACTATCTTTAATAGCTTTATAAATCCATCTGCTACTATTCGATTAGTTAAGATATAGGTAATCGATAACTTATTCTTTATAATAAGGTTATAAATAAAGTAGTAAGTAATATTAATATATTTCAATCGCTTATATAAGTATAGATTCTTTATAAGCGCAATCGCCTTTATATTATTTATTTAAAGATTAATATAGTTCCTATCTTATTTAATATACTTAATAAAACCTATATCTTTTAAAACTTAGGCAATTTATAATCTTTATTTGCAATTTGATAATATTAATATATATTCGGCCTTAGTACTTGCAATAGCTATTGATTTCTACTTCTTACTTCCTTATAATATAGGTCTGCTATATAGTACTACTATGCTTTTAAATATACTTTTCCGACCTTTTATATTTGCTTAATCGGAATTAGTATATACCTTAAGCTTTACGCTTATATATTTCATTAGTCTATATCTTACCTTTTATATAATTATTAATTAAAGGTACCTTTTAAGTCGCTTGACTATATTCTTATATTAAATTATCAGATCCTTTAAGTTTTGATTAAGTTACCTAATAATAAAGGCAATATCTAATCTTATATATACTATAATATATATAATTGCTCTAATATCCTATTAATACTTCTTTAGATCTCCTTTCTACTTATTTTCATTAGTAGGCTCTAACTTATTATACTTTCCTTCGATTAGAATACGCTTTAGCTTAAAGTTAAGAGTATAAGTGGAAAGTCCTATTTAGTTTAGGATCTTCTTAATATACTGCTTTTAGTCTAACTAGAGTTCTTAAGTAGAGCGGTTCCTTATAATACAGATGCTAAGGATCTTATAAATTCCTCTTAAATCCTTAGTATTAAAATGTTTTTGAATTATTATAAAGAACCAATCTAATTAAGTAGTTGTTTTTATAGCTATAGTAATATTATTAATATATAATAGTAACTTAATTCTACGCTTAATATAAGTAAATAGATAAGGGTTAGCTAGGCTTTAAACGAATCCTATTTTTACTAAAGTAGAACTATATAAGAGGTTCCAATTATAAGCTGATTGTTTAAATCTATAGATACTATAGAGTATATAGAAAGAGTGGCTAGCGCGTATAAGAATACTATTAAGTCAGAAGAGAAAAATCCGTTCCTTTATAATCACTTTAGTAAATGCATTTTTAATATTATACTATCTGCATTTAAGGTCCTTAGCAGCTACTATTATTATAAATATATAAAGGGTATTTATACAAACTATTAGCGCGAATGTATTAAAGTAGTCTTCTCTATACTATTAGGAAAAGCCTTTAGCTATAAGCCTTACCTTATAACGCTTTAGGGTTTTATCTATATATATCTTAATTATAAAGACCCACTTTGTTAATACTAGGTTCACGTCCTTTAGCATTAGTTCTTCTATCTATATACCATTTATAATAAAAGAGCTTATCTCTTCTTAGATTGCCTTACTTTATACTACTTTATTCTCCAGATCGTTAATAGCTTTATTATATATCTTTAAAAGAGAGATCTTTATTATCTCCCTAGCGGTTAGGAACGCATTATCTTTATTAAAGCTTTATTAAAGTTCGAGCTTATAGATCCTATGCGTTATTATAGCTTAGATATGCTTAAACTTGCGTTTATCTAAGGTATCTTTTAGTTCTAAGTCTCTATTCCTTTTTAAAGGCGTAGGTTCGGCTATGGGTTCTATAGGCTTATTATCTAAGGAACCGCTTTCTAGTAGTAAAGGCTTATTATTACTTATACCTATTTTAAAAACATCCTTTACTATAGGTACTTTAATTAAAGGGATAATAATATTAAAGTTATTCTATACTTTAGGTAGTTTGCAAACAATAGGAATAGTCTATTTAGCCTTTAGGCGACTAGTAGGTTGTCAATTAGCAGGTGCACTTAATATGCTTAAGCTAAAAGAGAGGGGTTATTAGTTCAGCTTAATAGTATTACTATCAAGTGGTATACTTTGCAAATCTTTAGGTATATAAAGCTTTAAGGATAGCTTTCCCCTATTTCGAGATTTATTAAACTTAATTATTAAGGATATAATTACTCGCCTTAGGTCTAGCGTATATGCTATTATTACTTTATTATCTATTTAATATACTTAATAAATATATACTCTTTACCTTAGTCTATTAGCTTCTTACTCTTTATACCTATAAGCTAGGACTTTAGACTAATATAAGAGTAGTAGATGCTTCTAAAGATATAGATATAGTCTAGACTTAGCTTTTATCTAAAATATGCCTTATATAATAATATTTGAGTGCTATTAACTATTAGTTTACTACCTATTCTATTTTATAAGTATGCGTTTGCCTTAACCGCAAGGTTTTAGAATTCTAATAGTAGGTTAGCATCTTGCAATAGAGCGTAATAATCAGTTTTTACTTATTAAATGCTTCGCTTAGTAATGCTATTCTAATAGGAACCTTTGTATATTATAATTAGTTTATAATAAACTCCTTGTTTTGCCTATTTATTAAGCTTTGCTTTAATCTCTAATGTATTATTAGACCTAATAGCTATTAGCTTTAATTAGGTCTAGCGTTCCTCTATCACTTTCTAAGTTTCTAGCTTTTCTATAAGCTTAGATTTAGTCCTAGCGCAAATAGTCTATATTTGCTAAGTAGAGTTATCTACTATTTAAGAAAACTAATTATTTCCTTTAATTAAAGTTATAAATAGTCTAATAGTATTAATAGATATTAGCGCTAGTATTAAATCTTTTTATAAACTAAGCTTAGTTTATATTTAATTTCGAAGTTTTATTAGCTTATAAATTCAATATACTAAGCGATCCTTTAATACTTGGATTTTCCGTTTTAAGGTTAAGACCTTATATAGGCCCTTTAATTTCTTTAGCTTTAGATATGCGAATCTTTTATATATTAGCTAATACCTTAATAAGCTTTCGGCTTCTAATAGTTTTAATAGCCTATTATCAGTCGATACTTTATTATCAGCGGCTAAAAAGGACTAGTAATAGTAGTTTGAGGTTTTGCTATTTTCTAATTGTAAACCTGGCTTAAGAGTCGTTTTTAATAAAACCGCGAGATCTACTTACGGTCCTGGCTTAAGAGTCGATTTCCTAGAAATAGTAAGATCTACTTGCGGTCCTGGCTTAAGAGTTGTCTTTAATAAATTCGCGAATTTCACTTGCGATCTTAGCTTAAGAGTTATTTCTACGAATTTCACTTGCAATCTTAGCTTAAAAGTCGTTATTAGCAAATCTGTAAAATCTATTTGCAATCCTGGCCTAAGAGTCATTTCTATTAAATTTACTTATGATCCTAGCTTAAGAGTTACCTTTAAAGATACTTTATAATCTATTTATAATCTTAACTTAAGAGTCATTTTTACGAATTTTACTTGCAATCCTAGCTTAAGAGTCTATCTATTCTCTTTATCCTTATTTAATTATATTAAGGTAAAGAGTGCATTTTCCTTAAAGGAATCTACTTATAAGTCTGGCCTAAAAGTCAATTTCTATAATATTACCTTTAAGATAATATAAAGTCTATCTTTAATTTTAGCTTTAAAGATCATCTTATAATTATTATTTATAAATTAAATAAATTAATTATTAAAAACTCTTATATAATTCAACTTTATATAGATCTTGCAATTAGATAAAAGATTAATACTTAGGCTAGGTATAAGGAGAATATTTTGCAAAAGGAAAGAAACGCTAATAACATTTATCTCTACTATATCTATCGAGTTTGTATATAACCTTTTACTACTAACCTTAATAGAGCGCCTTTTTATTTTAATAAGTAGGCCTTTAAATAGGTAGGGTTTATTAGTTATATATGCTATATAACTAGTATTATTATACTAATTAGATTTAAGGATCTTACGAAGATCGGCTTTTAAAATATAAGCATCTTTATTATAATTATTATCTAAATTATTAAAAGTGGATTTAGATTTAAATGACCTACTATTATTATTAAAGGTATCTGCTAAAGTTCTGGCTAAATAGCCTTTTCCTTTGCCTTTCCTTAATAGTTATAGCCTTTGGTAGGATAAGGGCAGTTTGCTTCTTAACTTTTGCTTTAATTGCTTTTTAATATTAAAGCTAGCAACTATATTAATTAATTGCCTTTTAACTTTATAATTAGTAATATTATAAGTACTATTATAAAAGTAGCATCCCTAATAAGCTTAAGGGCTTATCCTACGCTCCTTCCTCTTCTTAGGCTTATTATTGCCCTATAATGCAGCATTTGCCGATTTAAAGCGTCCTTTAAAGTCTTGCTTAATAGTTTAAAGGAGGTCGATCTTCTTATAAATCTTAAGGTTAGATTAGATAAAAAGAGATTATTTCGCAATAGCGAACTTAAGAGGGAGGCTATTAAGTAGGAAATTAAAAAGCTAAGTTTCCTTAAAAGTCATAGCTATCCTAGGATCTGCGGCTCTTACTCTCCTCTTTACTTTATATAGTATAGATTAAGTAAAGTCTATATTTATATCTATATCCTTACTATCTTTATCTTTTCTATACTAAAATAAAGTAATCTACTATAATAGATACTAAGTATTAAAGGCAGTTATCTAAGAGTATTTTACTTTTAAAGTATCCTATCTTATCTTTATATTATTATAAACTTAAATAAAATCTTAATCTTTATCGCTTAAACCTTTATTAATCTTAAGCTTACATTTAGCTAAGGCCAGCCTATACTCCTTCTCCTTTTCTATATTTAAAATCTACCTTTAGGATTCTCAATTATTATCTATTAAAGCTCTTAAGCTAAGCTTATTTAATATATCTGGCAAATCCTTAGCAGTTATATTAGCTATTAAAGTAGAAGTAGACAAATTAGTAAAAGGAGTATAAAGGGCTATTCTCGCGTATTTAATAAGTATTTTTTAAATCGCTATTTCGATACCTTTGCTCTTAAAGTAAAGCTTTAAATCGTCGAACCATTATTGCCAATTCTTTCGAAAGAGTTAAAGGTCTTTAGGTCTAGTGTTTCGATCGGAATCAGAAGCTATTGCGTTTCAAATCGAATTGTATTAAAATCAAATAAATTAAATAGTTAAAGGCACTCCTCTTATCGAAAAGTTGAAATGATTAAATAGCAGGTATTATAGAAGTATTAAATAGGAAGGAAGTCCTCTTATCGAAAAGGGTTTTTAGGCTATAATATAAGGAATTACACCTCCTATAAAACATAGTAAAGTAAAGAATCATACCTCTTATAATACCAAAGGGTTATAAAGTAAGGAATCATACCTCTTATAATATAGGTTAGCTAAATAGGGAATCATACCTCTTATTCGCCGATTGCTCGCCTTTTACTATAAGTCTTGTTCAACTTCCTATTAATAGTTGCAGCGCAAGTGCTTTCTAAAGGAAGTTAATAATCTATTATCGGTCTAGCTAGGGCTTATAACCTATTAAGCTTAAGTAAGTCGGCGCAATAGGTAAAGGAGGCTTCTAAAGGTCGATAGTCGATATATTAGTAAGAGTTAGAGAAGGAAGGTTACCCTTTTCTTCCCTATAGCTATATACGTATCAATATCCTACTGATTAAGCAGTAGGGTTATATAATAATACATTAGAGTAATAGCTGTATTACCCATCTTAATATTATATACCAAATAGGCACGACGAATACGCTGGCTAATATACTCTCCTGTCGAGACCAGGAGCTGACCCCTCTTAAGGCTAAGAAACGAGCTTTATACTACTAGTAGCTCTTGCCTAATGATAAGCTCTTTATAGAAGTACTTGCTACTAAAGGCGATTCCACTCTTAGGCCTAGCTTAT
Organism: Diplocarpon mali; assembly: GCA_024741835.1. Lineage (NCBI taxonomy): Eukaryota > Fungi > Ascomycota > Leotiomycetes > Helotiales > Drepanopezizaceae > Diplocarpon > Diplocarpon mali. Next base: position 3,182 of record JAENRP010000385.1, on the reverse strand, counting down.
AAGTAACTTTAGCGCAGATCGATTCTACTCCTGGGCTTGGCCTATAAGTAATAATTGTGCCTATCGCACTAATAGAGGTACCTGCCGACCTAACGTCTAGGGTCGAGTATAATATAGTGAACTACTATATTATTAATAAGGTTATTTAAGCTAATAAGACCTCCTTTAAGCTATAGAAGTTCCGAAACAAGGCGTAGAGCTATAGCCTTAACTATAAACTTAGCTAAGATAAACTCTTCTTTTAAGGTAGACTTATTATACTATTATAACCTTTTAAATTATAAATAGCCCTAATTCGTTATATGCATAAGTAACCTTGCGTTATATACGCGGGAATTGGTAAAATAAGGCTTTTAATAGGAAGAAAATACTATTAGAAAAGCCTTAGTAGTGACGTTAGCACTTATATCTAGAACTATTGTTATTTGAGAATGAAAGCTTATTATAATAAGACCCTAGGTTTCCTATAACCCTTGCTAATTCCTAAATAAGCCTACTAATACTTGATAATAGATTTTATAAAGCTTCCGCTTAATGAACTCGGTTATAATTTTGCCTTTATAATTATCGATAGGTTATTAAAGAAGGCAGTTTCGGTTCTATACTATAATTCGATTAATACAAAAGGCCTTGCAGAATTATTTTTAATTCATTAGATACGCCATTTTAATATGCCTAACTCGATTCTATTAGATAGAGGCGCTTAATTCGTCTCTCCCTTTTAAAAAGAATTCTATTAAATACTAGGTATAAAGGTTAAGCTAACTATAGCCTATAACCCTAATATTAATAGCTAAACTAAGATTATAAACCAGTACTTAATAACGCCTTAGACTATTCTACTTATACTATTAAGACAATTAGAGTCGTCTCTTGCCTTTGATAGATATTACCTAATTAACCTTACCTTACAAATCCCTAGGGTAAATTTCCCCTTTCCAAGTGCTAAACGGCTATAAAGCTTGCTCCTCTTGGAATTTAATTAACCTAGAGTCTTTATAGATAATAACTAAGAGAGTAAATCGTAAAACGGCGCTTTATATAGCTACTAGAGCTTAAGAAGTAGTCTAATTCGCTTAATTGTCTCTTTAAGTATAATAAGTTAAAATAAAACGGCTTGCAGATCTCTACTATTAGCTAGTTGATTAGACTATAAGAGATAATATGCTAATTAGTATTAAAAATTGGAAACTGGACCGGCCGAGCTAAAAGCTCTTTAATAAGTAGTATAGCCTAGTAAAGGTACTAGAAAAGCTAAGAGAAAGCTAGAAGCTACAATTGCCTGATTTGCTCTATTCGATCTACCTTATATTCTACTCCTACTTATTGCGAAAATACATTCCTAACCCTTTACTAGGCCAAGCTTAAGAGCCTCCTACTCTAATTAAAGTACTACTAGAATAGGAGGAGTAGGAGATAGAAGAAATAATTAGATCTTGTATTTAAGCTAGGAAGCTCGAATATTAGATTAAGTAGAAAGGAGCTAATAAAGACCTCAAATAGTACCTATGCTCTAATGCTATAATAGCGCCGCATACTATTCGAGATTTCTATTTAAAAAACCCTTAAGCTAAAGGGCTACTAAGGGCGCTATTAAGCTAGCTTAAGTCATATAACGATAAAGTTGACAATTATAAGGACTTAAAGGATAATACGCCTATAGATACAATTGCACGGGCGCAGTTTTTCAAAAGGGGGGGGTAGTATTACAGCCGCATTATATGCGCGGTATTATTATATATTAAAGTTAGGTATACGAAGTCAGGTGCACGCTAAGGTAGCAAAGTGGCTAGATCACGTGCATACTAGTAAAGCACTTTTACTTATTCTAGAGGAGCTCTACTAAAGACTCTCTCTTCTTCTTTATCTTTTCTTCTTAATTATATAGCGTACCTTTTGAGGTAATATAGTTAGCGTTCGATTCTCGCCCTACTATACGCTCTAGAGCCAGTCGTAACAATTATTGCCAGTTCTTCCGAGAGAGTTAGAGGTCTTTAGGCTTAGTATTTCGATCAAAATCGGAAGCTATTGCCATTTCGAATCGAATCGCATTTAAAATCAAATAAATTAAATAGCTAAGGGCACTCCTCCTATCGAAAAGTCGAAATGATTAAATAAAGGGTATTATAAAAGTATTAAATAGGAAGGAAGTCCTCTTATTGAAAAGGATTTTTAAGCTATAATGCAGGGAATTATACCTTTTATAAAACATAGTAAAGCAAGGAATTATACCTCTTATAGTACTAAAGGGGTTATAGAGTAAGGAATCACACCTTTTATAATACAAGTTGGCTAAATAGGGAATTATACCTCTTATTCGCCGATTGCTCGCCTTTTACTATAAGTCTTATTCAACTTCCTATTAATAGTTATAGCGCAAGTGCTTTCCAAAGGAAGTTAATAATCTATTATCAGTCTAGCTAAGGCTTATAACCTATTAAACTTAAGTAAGTCGGCGCAGTAGGTAAAGGAGGCTTTTAAAGGTCAATAGTTAATATATTAGTAAGAGTTAAGGAAGGAAGGTTACCCCTTTCTTCCTTATAGCTATATATATATCAATATCCTATTGATTAAGCAATAGGGTCATATAATAATATATTAGAGTAATAGCTGTATTACCTATCTTAATAAGCTTTAATATTAAGAAGCAATCGAAGTAGAGGTTAAGAAGCAAACTGCCCTTATCCTACTAAAGGCTATAACTATTAAGGAAAGGCAAAGGAAAAGGCTATTTAGCCAAAACTTTAGCAGATACCTTTAATAATAGTAGTAGGTTATCTAAACCTAAATCCACTTCTAATAATTTAGATGATAATTATAATAAAGATACTTACGTTTTAAAAGCCGATCTTTATAAGATCCTTAAATCCGATTAGTATGATAATATTAGTTGTATAGTATATATGATTAATAAACCCTACCTATTTAAAGGCCTACTTATAAAAATAAAAAGGCGCTTTATTAAGGTTAGTAGTAAAAGGTTGTATATAGATTTAATAGGTATAATAGAGATAAATATTATTAGTATTTCTTTTCTTTTATAAAATGTTTTCCTTATACTTAGCTTAAGTATTAATCTTTTATTTAGCTATAAGATCTATATAAAATTGAATTATATAAGAGTTTTTAATAATTAATTTATATGATTTATAAATAATAATTATAAAGTGATCTTTAAGGCT
>JAENRP010000384.1:0-39427 GCA_024741835.1 Diplocarpon mali | reverse complement strand
TTCATCTCTACTATACCTATTAAGTTTATATATAACCTTCTACTACTAACCTTAATAAAGCGCCTTTTTATTTTAATAAGCGGGCCTTTAAATAGGTAGGGTTTATTAATTATATATACTATATAATTAATATTACTATACTAATCGGATTCAAGGATCTTATAAAGATCGGCTTTTAAAATATAAGCATCTTTATTATAATTATCGTTTAAATTATTAGAAGTGGATTTAGGTTTAAATAACCTACTATTATTATTAAAGGTATTTGCTAAAGTTTTGGCTAAATAGCCTTTTCCTTTGCCTTTCTTTAATAGTTGCGGCCTTTGGTAAGATAAGGGCAGTTTGCTTTTTAACTTCTGCTTTAATTGCTTCTTAATATTAAAGCTAGCGATTATATTAATCAGTTGCCTTTTAACTTTATAATTAGTAATATTATAAGTACTATTATAGAAGTAGTATCCCTAATGAGCTTAAAGGCCTATTCTATGCTCCTTCCTCTTCTTAGGCTTATCGTTGCCCTATAATATAGCATTTGCCAATTCAAAGTGTCCTTTAAGGTCTTACTTAATAGTTTAAAGGAGGTCGATCTTCTTATAGATCTTAAGGTTAGGTTAAATAAGAAGAGATTATTTTATAATAGTAAACTTAAGAGGGAGGCTATTAAGTAGGAAACTAAAAAGCTGAGTTTCTTTAAAAGTCATAGCTATCTTAGGATCTGCGGCTTTTACTCTCCTTTTTATTTTATATAGTATAGATTAAGTAGAGTCTATATTTATATTTATATCCTTACTATCTTTATCTTTTTTATATTAAAATAAAGTGATCTACTATAATAGATGCTAGGTATTAAAGGCAGTTATATAAGAGTATTTTACCTTTAAGGTATCCTATCTTATCTTTATATTATTATAAACTTAAATAAAATCTCAATCTTTATCGCTTAAACCTCTATTGATCTTAAGCTTGCATTTAGCTAAGGCCAGCTTATACTCCTTCTCCTTTTCTATATTTAAAATCTGCCTTTAGGATTCTCGGTTATTATTTACTAAAGCTCTTAAGCTAAGCTTATTTAATATATCTAATAAATCCTTAGTAGTTGTATTAGCTATTAAAGTAGAAGTAGACGAATTAGTAAAGGGAGTATAAGAGGCTATTCTCGCGTATTTAATAAGTGTCTTTTAAATCGCCATTTCTATACCTTTGCTTTCGAAGTAAAGCTTTAAATCATCGAACTATTATTACTAGTTCTTTTAAGAGAGTTAAATATCTTTAAGTCTAGTATTTCGATCGGAATCGGAAGCTATTGCTGTTTCAAATAGAATTGCATTTAAAATCAAATAAATTAAATAGTTAAAGTCATTCCTCCTATCGAAAAGTCGAAATGATTAAATAGCAGGTATTATAGAAGTATTAAATAGGGAGGAAGTCCTCTTATCGAAAAGGGTTTTTAGGCTATAATATAAGGAATCATACCTCCTATGAAATATAGTAAAGCAAGGAATCATACCTCTTATAATACTAAAGGAGTTATAAAGCAAGGAATCACACCTTTTGCAATACAAGTTAATTAAATAGGGAATTATACCTCTTATTCGCCGATTGCTTGCCTCTTACTATAAGTCTTATTCAACTTCCTACTAATAGTTGTAGTATAAGTGCTTTCTAAAGGAAGTTAATAATCTATTATCGGTCTATCTAAGGCTTATAACCTATTAAGCTTAAGTGAGTTAGTATAATAGGTAAAGGAGGCTTCTAAAGGTCGATAGTCGATATATTAGTAAGAGTTAAGGAAGGAAGGTTACCCCTTTCTTCCCTATAGCTATATACGTATCAATATCCTACTGACTAAGCAGTAGGGTCATATAACAATACATCGGAGTGATGGCTATATCACCTATCTCAACATAGTAGCTTATTAGTATAAGCTTTATCTATACCTAATTTCCTTAATACTGTATTAGCTAAGGCTGGCAAGTTATTCCCTTTGCAATTAGCTATCCTAAATCTATTAAGAATCTTCTTAATATAGTCTGTTTAGTAAATTCGTAGCGTTCTAGCCTTGCGATCTCGTTTAACTTATATTCTAATAAAGGTGCTAATTAGCCTTAGGTCTTTTCCTTTCTAAGTATTAAGAATCTTCTTTTTAAGGTAATCGCAATCTTATTGTTTTCCAATAATTAGCATATTATCTATAAAGACTAATATATATGCAATTGTATTATTAGCTTGATTTTCCTATATAAATAGATTTGGATCTGCTTTAGCGCTTTATAGGCCAGCCTTCTCTATTTTATCTTTAACTAGTAGCTACTATTCTCGAGGTGCTTATTTTAGGCCGTATAATGACTTAAGAAGCTTAATATAGGCTTGTTTTCCGCAAAGTTAAGGGTATAATTTATAGAATAGGTCGCATTCATCGTCTAGTAGTGCCATATATACGTCTTTAGCTAAGTACGCGTTTAAGAAGGCTATATCGATGTCGATTTGCTCGATTTCTAGGTCTCTTGAGGCTGCAAAGGCGAGTAGAACTTATAGAGTTATATGCCTAATAACGCTAGCAAAAGTATTGAAGTAATCTACCTTATACTATTGCTTATAGCCTTTTAATACGATTTGAGCCTTCCTTTTTACTAATACTCTATTTATAATCTTATTTCGCAGAACTAATCTCGATTTTATTAGCTTTCTTTTAATAAGAGGTTTACCTAATATTATTTTAAAGGTTCCTGCTGATTTTATAGCTTCGAATTCACTTAGTATTGCTTCTCTCTATTCTTTTAGATTTTGACTTAATACGTTATATACTAATATTACCTCTATAGGAATAGTTGGTTAATTTCCTATAGAGGTTAATGCACTCTCTTAAGTATTAATCTCGCTAAATACTCATTTTAGCTTTAGCTTCCTACTATACTATAAGGTAGGAGTCTCTATTTGCTTTAAAACGCGTTGATTAGACGCTTTAGGGATGTTTTCTATTACCCTTTGAGGTTTAGTACCTCTTACTTCAGCTTTATTGCTAATCTGCCTGTTTTCTAACGACTCTAACGTTATAGGTCTTTTAATACCATATACTCTCTCAGTTTTATATACTGGCCTTTCTGTAACTCTTATAAGAGGTCTTTTAGTAATATCTACTGGCCTTATAGGTCTTATTAAGCTTATAGCACCTTGTGCTAGCCTCTTATTCTGAGGTCTTTCCTGCAGTTGTACTTCTCTTATATTATACATTGAGTATTTGTCAAATTTGATATTAGCAGATATTAGTTCTTTTAAAGTCTCGACATTTAATAGCTTATACGTCTTTGAGCTTGTTATACCTACGAGTATCCAAGCTCCTATTATAGTTCTTGACTCGAACTTACCTAGGCCATTTCCTCTATTATTTAATAGGAACGCCCTAGACCTAAATACTCTGATTTTTAAGAGATTTTTAGTACGTTTTAAGTACGCCTCTAATAGAGTTAGGCCTTTCAGCTCTCTAAAAGGTAGAGCCTTCGTAGGCCTCCTATTCTTCAGCCTATAGGCCTACTCCATAGCGTAGCACTATATATAGCTGTTCATCTTGGCGTCGTATATGCAAGAGCGAGCTATTTTTATAATTTCGTATATCTAACGTTCGACGACGCTATTTAAACTGTGCTTATAAGCAGGTGAAGGTTCTAGGGTTATACCTCCTTCTAATAGTGTTAGTACGCAGATTCCTATGCAGGAGGCAAGCTGCCCTCGTTCCTAGGGTCATCCTATACAGCTGTACCATATGCGATATAAGGGGTTTCGTATATATTTCAGACAGCTATTTAGCCAGAGGACTTTAGAAGGATATCTATATACGGCTAAGAGGGACTATAGGAGGAAGGATATTTATAAGTATAAAGGTACTATCTCAATTATATAGAGATAGATAGATATTATAATAGATTCTTTTTAATAATAAGTACTTAACTATATTCATATGAATATTAATTACTAGTATAGAACCTATACTAATTAGTAGTAGCACCTTTACTATAGATAGTATTGAGCTTAAGTGAGTCGGCGCAGTAGGTAAAGGAGGCTTCTAGAGGTCGATGGTCGATATATTAGTAAGAGTTAGGGAAGGAAGGTTACCCCTTTCTTCCCTATAGCTATATACGTGTCAATATCCTACTGACTAAGCAGTAGGGTCATATGACAATACATCGGAGTGATGGCTGTATCACCCATCTCAACAGATAGTAAGGTTATTAAACTGAAGAATTCTTTCTTAATTTAAAGAGTACTTAATTATATTTCCAGCTTACCTTAAATACTAACTTAAACGTATAAAGTAATATTAGTTACCACTAGAGGGGAAAAGGCGAAAGGTACGCAAATTGAGCTAAAGTTATTACTTTAAAAGTAGATACTATCCTTTTCTACCTGCGTTCTATTACGCATTACAATTAGGGCAAAACCGAAGTGCAATTGGTATCCTAACTATAATTAGATAATAGTATAATAATATATAAAATACGATTATATCAGACTTCTTTCAGACCCTATTAGGGCATAGAGTAATATTTAGACAATATTAGGAAATGATTAAAGGGGGACTACTAATGCCGCTTAATCTAAAGTAACCTTAGATATTAAGGGACCTTAAAAGGGATATAAGACCTTAAGAGGATTAACCTAGCGAAGAGGCCTTTAGACTAAAAGATCAATATATAAAGAACTTCCGAAAGATATTATAAGATAGTAAAAGGAGAGGGTTATACCTTACTAAGGACTTTTAAAAGGAGTTTTAAGATTAGATAGTTAGCGACTTTAAATCGCTAGATAAGGACGTTCGATAACGCTTAAGAGACGACCTTTGGTATTATAGAGTATACATTTAGCGTAAAAAGGGCATTTCGATCGGCTAGGCACTTTTTAATATAGTATACTAAGAAGGAAACGAGTAGCTAGAAGACTAGCTAAAGTCATAGACTTAAGAAGTACTAAACTCAGTTATAGTATAATCTCCGAGATATAGAATAAGGTCTACCTTAGAATTTGCCGAATCTATACAAATAAGCAAGCCACCTGCTCGAAGGGTTACTATAGCTAAATAGGAGACACTATGCTAAGACTCGCTTTAGTAAGGACACCCTAGATATAATAATACTTTATAAGATAACCTATATAAAGCAGACACTCTAAGATAAATAACCGAATAATATAACTTTAAAAGAATACTATATCAACCTTAGTTAGGATGAACCTTAGTCTTATAATACTTAGAGATCTTAAATCTAATACTAATACTGCCGATCTAATTAAGAGACGGATTATTACTACCCTTTGCTATAGGGAGGGGTTTAGGAGCGCTTTTAGACCTTAATTAAAGCGATACTTAACTATCCTAGTATATTATAAAACCTTTGACTTTAGATCAGGCCAAAACCCTTATAAATCTGAGTAAGATATATATTAAAGAGACTTAGTACTTAAGCGGAAAAGATCACCTTAATAAAAAGCTTTATATATTTGCCAATTTATACTAAAGAGCCTTAGTAGATTAGAATATATAGTATAGAGCCTTTCTATTTATACTATAAGACTCAGCCTTAATATACTACTATTAGTACTTATAAAATAAGAACTTCAAGTTTGCTAAGCTAGTAGAGGCTATTCGGGCTAATTATAAGACTGAAGAGAGAAGTAGCAGATTCTTAAGGAGGTGGTTTCAGCTGACATTTGACCTATTCCGATAAGAGAACTATTAAAGGGGGAAACCGATCTTAACCTAACTTAAGAATTATATTAAGGAGTTGCAAAACTTGCAATTAGGCCTATATGCTAGTATAAGGAACGATCGATCGATTAAAGATAGACTTATATAAGGTGTTTCTAGGAATTAGCTATTCCAAATGGCACTTTTTAAGCTATTAGCGATATTCTTAGCTCTATTAGATAGCTTATAGGCTTGCGCAAAAGTAGTTGCCTAAGATAGACTATTCAAATCCTAGCACCTTAGTTCTGCTACTAATAAACCCTAATATCATTTGGCTAAGGAGTAAGGGCAATCTATAGCGCACTTTTTAAATAGAAAGATAAAGTTTACCTAAGGTAATAAAAGAGGAATAACCTTTTAATTAAAACCAGACTATATAAAGTATATTATATACTAGAAAAAGGACTACTATAATAGTAAGCACTTAAAAGAAGAAAGAGCCGCTTAGAAGTCTTGCTATATAGCAAGCTAATAAGCCGAAGGGTATAAGCTAATAGATAAAATATATAAGGCATACCTCTTATAAGAAGATAAAGGAGCATATTTAAAAGGCAATAGGACCGATAAGGATAAATAGGAAATGTCTTTAAAAGAGGAGGACCAAGCAATTAGCGACCTTAAAGATAGTAATATCAACTTTACTATAGTATTCTTAGCTTTTAAAAAAGAGTATAACTTAAGAACTGTGCTTGACCAGCTTAAAAAGCAGAAGGCTAAATACCTTTTAATAATAAGGGTTAATAAACTGATACAAATAGACCCTAAGGTCTTTATAACCTAGTAGATAGATCAGTTCTTCTAAGGATTCCTAATTAATATAGGCGCCTTAAATAAAAATATAAGAGGAATCAACTAATTCAAAGCCTTATAAAATATATAAGACGCAGTTTTAGTTCCACTTGGCGCTGAAAAGCATAAAATTACCTTTAAAGTAGGTTTGCAAAATGCAATTAGTAAGACAACTGTTCGAATACTAGCAGGCCCTATAGAGTTCTTAATTATAAAGGCAGATATACTATTTTTAATCTACTTGCAATAATTAGATAAAATAGGAGCTAAATACAATAATCTACGCAATTTGCTTATAATTAGTAAGGAGAAATACTTAATTATTAGAAAATACAGGCACTTATAGCTCTTACTTAATATAATAGAGCAACTTCTAATAACTTTAAAGGGTATAATTAATATATACCACTTAATAGAAATAGAGATCCGAAGGCTATATAAAAGATTCGGACATCCTTTAGTAAAGCGCTTTAAATACCTTTTAAACTAGGCCGGTTATAATATAGACTCTAGTATTATAGCAAGAGTAAGGGAAATATACTAATACTACTAACTTTATGCCAACGCTCCTTATAGATTCCGATTCAACCTATAAGACGATATCGACTTTAATTATACTATATATATTGATATTACTTAGTTTAGTAGAAGGAACGCCCTTTATATAATTAATAAAGCAATAGGATTTGAAGCCGTAAGGTTCTTATAAAAGGGAATAGAAGCATATTCGGCCGACGTAGTATTTCAAGCCCTTAAATTAGCTTAGCTAAATACATATATTAAACCTTTTGATTTTATAATATACAACTATAGTACTAACTTTAACTTAGCAGAGTTTAAAAGCTCTCTAAGATCTATAGGAATAACCTTTAAACTAGTTCCTATAGAGGCGCACTACTCTATCGGCAAGGTCGAATAGTATTATCGCCTTTTAAGATATGCCTTTAAGATAATAATAGCTAAACACCCTTGATTAAGCGATAATAAAAGGCTGCAAATGGCTATTAAAGTAGTTAATGATATAGCAAGGCCTAATAGGATGATTCTCACTTTGCTCGTTTTCAAAGCATATCTAAGGCTAATTAAACTAAATCTACTAAATCCGTTAGTAGAATAGAGGGTAGTAATAATTAAAAAGGCTATAAAGGAAGTAAAGAAGATCTATACTACTCGCAAGGTTAATAACGCTTTAGGTATAAGGAATGGCCTTAGAACCACTTATATTTATAATTTAAGGCTAAAAGACCTAGTATTAGTATATTAAGAGAAGGGAGGATAGATAGGCCTATTTGAGTTCTTAGGCTTAGAGAATGAAACCTATATAGTTAATATTAGCGGTAAAATAAAGCACTTTAGGTCGATAAGCGTACGCCTATTTAAAATTAATAATAAAGAAAACTGCTTAAAGGAAACTAAAGGAACTAAATCCAAGGATCGAACGACTATCGAAAGAGAGTAGAATGTAACTGATATTAATAAAGAAGTAGAGCCCTCTTACTTAATTGAGCCGCAACTTAATAGCTGTAAGCAATTACTAAGAGTAGAGGTTCCTTTTATTAAGCCTATTTCCAGCCTTCCTATAATCGATAATAATTATAATACTAAGATATAGATATCCTTTAAAGTAGATAATAAGCTATATATGGCCAAATCAGAGGTATTCCTAATAGAGAAGGAGAATAGGGACTAGGAACTGTTGTAGAAGCTATAAGCAAAAGGCAAGATTACTACTCCTAGGCGCCCTTTTTAGCAATCTCGCCTAAAGGAGTACTAAGGGCTAATAAATAGAAGGGTATTTGTACTAATAAATAAAAATGACCTTGCTATAAAAGGCAAGAGGATCTTCAAATCGAGAATAGTTGATAAGATAAAGGGGAAGGAGATAGATTATCTATTTGAGAAATCACGCCTAGTTGTATAGGCTTAGAATAATATTAGTAAAAAGGAGGAAGGTATAATCACTTAATCCCTAACTATTTAATAAGCAAGCTAATGCCTTTTAGTATCACTTTTAGTATTAATCTGGGAATACTTTAAAAAATAGGGTAAGGAAGGCATTCTTAGCCTATAGGATATTATATAAGTGTATACCTAGGCAGCTTTAAAGCTACTATGCGATATATTTGTATTTCCTTTATAAGATATCGCTAAGCTGTTCCTTATAAGTACGGTCTTTAAAGTAGTGCTGCTACTTTATGGCATTCCTAAATTAGGAAACCACTAGTTTAGCACTTATTATAAGTACTATTGTAGTAATCTTAGTATAGCCAACTCAACTTATAACTCCTATTTATTATTAACCTTAAGCACTTCTCCCTTTTTCGATATAGTAGGAATATAAATAGACGATACTTTGATACTTAAAGAAGTAGACTTCTTGAAAAAGGAGGAGGACGAGATTAAAAGGGTAGGATTCCTTATAAAGCTAATATAGTACTTATTAAGCACTGAATTACTAGCTTTTAATAGGTGTATTATTTCCTAGGAAGGGGATATAGTATATATGCGATAAAAGGGCTAAGGCTAAAGGCTGGAACTAGTTAATACTTCTTAAGAGGGCTATAAGTAATAATATGTCGTACAGAATGGGCGGAGTCTCCACTTATTCTGAAGACCCTCCATATGACTCCTGCTGAGTCATAGACTCTCCCTTTTCTTTCCGAAGTCTCCTTACTAGATATACACTAGATAATAATACAATCAATTATCTTCATCTATATTAGTGAGCCTCTTAAGCGACCTAATAAAGGCCCTCCAGCCGACCGCACTATAGTTATAAGCCCTATAAGCACTTTAATATGCTTTCTCTTCGCATGCAACCGGCTAAAGGGCCCTTTAAGCTCTTGACCGACTTTTCAAGTACTTATAATAACTCAAAGGACCTTTATTTTCAATTAATAAATCTCCATTTTCCGATCGAACTTTATTTGCAAACCTTATTTATATACTTAACCTTTTTCACTAGACTCTATTTAAAATGTCTAACTCTTTAAGCATCTTTAAGCCTTACTTTAATACCTTTACCTCTTAGGTGAAGTGGTTTAGTAAATATATATTCTTCGCTAAGCTCTATAATATCACTATTTTTGCCGATCTGAGACTCCTATTTAAGTCAATTATAAAGACTGAGCCTTAAGCTCCCTCTATATAGGAGCTTAAGGAACTAGAAACGGCTAACCTTTGCGTAGTATACGCGAGGTTATATAAAGAGTATGCAGCGACTCCATTTAAATAGATTTACGCCCGCTTTCCCTTAAGAGATCTGTTAAAGGCTCCTCTTCTATAGGCTTCTTATAAGGATATTAAGGATGAATATAAAATCCTAATAAAGGAATACCACTTGCGTAAGGAAACTTAAAAGACCTAATGCAAATACTATAAGCTACTCTTAGAATAGGTCTCTAAGACCGTTGATAGAACGCTCTTAGCTTCTGCGATGGCTTAAGTATAAATCCAAGCTGAAAAGCTCTCTTCCTTAATACCTAATAGAGATACTCCTATAAGTGGAACTACTACTAACGACTTATATGCCAATTTGGTTAACTAGCAATTCTTACTCTAAGGCTTAGTATCTATCTTAAAGCGTAATATTGCGCCTTCTAATAAGGCTATTCAGTCTTAGATAAGGCTTTAATACTATAATATATTATGCTAAAGTAAAACTAAGAGAACTAATACTTAGCAGTAGATCTAGGAGTAGTAGAAGGCGTACTGCCTAATAGAGTAATACAGTCTTCCTAAGATTAAAGGGAGACTAGGAGTTACTAACTTTTTAGACTTAGTTATAGTAAAGATTAATCCGAGTTGGGCGACTCGCTTAAAGGAGGAAATTATTACTAATAAGCAAATAGGAACCTTATGCAAGTACGACCTAATATAGTTGAGCCGCGCCCTAGCGAGTATTAAATCCAATAGAGCGATCGATAATAAAGGGCTAGCAGTTTTTACTACTTAAGAGTTTCTCTTAAATGCTAAAACCCTTTTGCAAGCTCTAGCGAGCAGCTCCCGAAATCGCTCTATAAGCTCTAAGAGGGAGATTAGGCCTAAGTGCCTTTGTAGAGGCTCTAAAAATCACTATTAGAAGCCCTAGGACTATCGGAAACTGTTATATGCTATAGATAGGCGTAAGGAAAATATAAAGGTTCTCCCCTTGCAAGAGGAGGTCCTATAAATATAAAAGGCTTTAAACGCAAGAGACTAGTTCAAGGGTCTCTAAGCATAGCTTAAGGAGAATGATATTATAGTAATAGCGATTGACAAATTCAAGGGAAAGGCTTTAGCCTTTAAGGAAGACAGTTTAAGCAGCAAAAGGGAGAACTTACTAGTCTTTATAGTAATAGATCCCTTTGCCTTTAACGCTTTTAAAGAATCGTTTAACATCTACCACCTCTCTAAGCTAAAACGCCACCCGCTCTCCTTAAGTATGCTCTTTAATAATTGCGTAGCCACTTATATTATTAATTTAAAGGATTTACTTATTGCAAGTACCTTTAAGCCTTCTAGCGACTTATAGCAATATATTAAAGCAGGTACCTTAAGACTCTTAATTATTAAAAGAGGTGATAGATATATAGTAGACTCTCTTCTATAGTGTAATAGCTCTCCTATAGGAATAACGCTTTGCAATATTACTATTATAAAGGAGTTTACTACTAATATTATCTTAAAGAGGCTCTTTGCAGATAAGGGTTTTTAATACTCTAGGGTAGACCTCACTTTGCGCTTTAAAAGTATTAGAGATTTTATAAAGTGAGCTTAATTAGAGCGTTGCTATAATCTTATTTTCTTTAAATATAAGCCTATTAACTATTTAGATCTCCTAAATATGCTTTAATATAACTTCTCTGCCTTAATAGCATTCCCTATAGCTGAGATAATGCTTTATAATAGGTTCTAGTCTAGCTATATACCTACTAGGGTGCGGGATAATAACGCGTATATTTGGCACTTTCGCGCTAGCTACCTAGGCGCAGAGGCTCTTTAAGCGCTAGTCAAGTGCGCTAAAGGAGTGAAGATCAGGGGAATACAAAGGCTAGAGTGCCTTATATGCGCAGTAGCGTCTGCTAGGCAAGTTATTTCTCGCGCTACCTTTAAGAACCGATCTCTAAGGCCCTTCTTTAGGATCTCTTAGGATCTCTTTAACTTTCTAAACAACTTATATAATAGTTGCTTATAGGTTCTTTTAATTAAGGATAAATATAGCGGTATACTTTAGATATTCCTATTAAGATCGAAAGGCGGAGATATAGTTATAGAGGTCCTTTAGGCCTTTAAAGCATAGGTAAAACGCTAATATAGGCTTTCTATTTGCAAGATTAGATAAGATAATAATACTTTAGTGATCTCCCTAAAGGAAGACTTTCTTATAAAGTACTAAAGATAGGTAAAAGAGGAGGGAATCGATTTAGAGCTTACTCCTACCTATATATACTAACCTAATAGAGGCGCAGAGCGAGTAGGAAGGGAGTTGATTAAACGCTTTATTAAAATGAGGATCTATACTAGGCTTCTAGCAAGCCTTTGGCTAAAGGTTGTAGAGGCTGCTATATACCTTTATAACATTTCCCTACTCGCTAGGAAGAAGATGATCTTATTAAGCGAGGCTCTTTATAGTTGGTTTAAGCAGTATTTTCGATTTTATAAGCTGCTGCTTATTAAGCAGATAATGGCGAGCTTAAAGCCCAACTAGAGTTGCATTTATATGTATAGCGCTTGCATATACCCTTTAATTAAGGAGAGGGAGGCGAGGAGGGACTGCTAAACCTTTAAAATTGAACTATAAGGGCACCTAGGTTACTTAATTAGATATATTACCTCTAATGTTTATAGAATCTAGGTTCCTATGCTTTGGCGAGTAATAATAACTTATAATATCGAATTCGACGAGTCTCTCTTTTATAATCTAGAAGCTAAGTGCGCAAACCCTATATTGCGCTAGGAACTTAAGACAACCCTTTAATTGATTAGAGAGGGAGAGGGAGCTTAGGACGCTAAGTTCAAAGGCATTTTCGAGGAATTAGAGCTTATTGCAAGGCTAAATGCAATCGCTATAGAAGAAGCCGCTATATAAGAAGAGCCTGCATCGTAGACCGATGCTGCTTTATAACCTTTAACTAATAATATAGAAGGCCTTAACTTAAATCCAAATTCTCTAAGAGACCTGCTTAAAAACTTAAGGGTAGAAGCAAGCGAACTAGAAGCCACTTTGCCAGTCTTTAAGAAGGCAAATGGCGACTAAAGCTTAAGGGTGATGATTCCCTATAGAGGCCTTATTAAAGAAGGAACTATAGACGACTTTAAGGGAGTCTCTAAAGACGAGTTTTATAAGGTAATTGGCAGATCTTTAGCCGCTATTCTATATAGGAATAGAGATGGCTTAAGGGCTTTAAGATAGAGTCTTTAGTTATAAAGGCAGGCCTTAGTAAACTTTAATAGAAGGCTAGAGGCACTGCTGCTAAGATCCAGGAGGAGCTTTAACAGTCTTATAAGAAGCGACTTAGTAAAAGGAGTAGGCCCTAATAATATAATACCTTAAGTTATAATACTAGCTTAGAGACTATAGGCTTAGGAGATAAAGCTACCTAAACTCTTAAAGGAACCTTTAGCAATAATAAAAATAGAGGAAGAGACTTATAGAGAAAAGCGCAAGGAGGAACTCCCTCTTCTTAAGTAAAAGAGGATAAGATGCTTAAGCGTTAAGCAATAGGAGACTTCAAAAGTGTATACTACTGCTTTAGAGTATATACTCTCTTAAAGTAATATTGATTTACCTTGCTCCTTATATACGCAGGAGTTTATATCAACCTTTTAAGCGAACGAATAGACAAGGGAGGATAAGAAGGACTATTTGACGGTTTATGCAGTTATTAAAGCTGCAGTTGATAATTAGGCAAAGGATAGAGCGCAGTCTCCTAACCGCTTATAGCATTAAGGCTCTTTGCTAAAGCCTTCGAAAGGATGGCTAGACTTAGAGAAGCACCCTTTTAATAAACGATTTAAAGAAGGAGGGCGCTAGGAGATTAGGAATTTGAAATCTTAAAGTTGCTAGAGAATCGTATAAAGGGATTACTCAAAGCCCTTGCTAATACTATTAAAATGGGTTTTTACCTATAAGGTTAATAGCTTTAGCGAGCTTTTAAAGTGCTGATTACGGCTAGTTGTGCAAGGGGATCTTTAAGACAAAGCTTTAATTTTCTTAACCTATATAGCTACGCTTGCAGCAAGGTCTTTTAAGGTACTAATAGCGCTTGCTATATACTTTAATATAGAAGTAAAGTAGTTCGATATTATTAATACATTTGTTAACGCTCTTAAAGACCTAAGGAGTGCTTTAGTCATATGCTTCCTACTAGATGGCTTTAAGCGCTCTAGTATGGTAGTAGAACTGGATCGCGCGCTCTATAGGCTGAAAGACTCTCTAGCGCTATAGTATAGGAACTTCGCAGGAACGCTTAAGGGCCTTTAACTTGAGCTACTAAGCAAAGAGCCTTGTATTTTTATAATAAAGGATCGTATAGTCTTTATAGCGTTTTATATTAACGATATTCAAGTATTATATAAGGCCTTTAACCTAGATCGGGCGACTTATCTGATTAAAGACCTAAAGAGGGCGTATAAGCTTACTATTATAAGAGATATCTCCTGGTTCTTTAGAGTAAGGATTATTTAAGATAGGAAGGTAAAGAGGATCTCTTTAGTTTATGATACCTATATTAAGAAGATCGCTTAAAAGTTTAGAGCTAATATAAAGAGAGTGCCTAGTACTCTACTATTAAAGAAGGAGTTTATTAAAAACTTAAGGCAAGCTTCTCTAGAAAAGGTAAAGGAGTACTAAGAGAAAATAAGCTCTATTCTTTATATAGCGATTATAATACGCTTAGATGTTGCGTTCGCAGCCTCCTAACTATCTTTCTTCCTAACTAATCTAAGCTTTAAGCACCTCTTAGCTGCAGACTAGACGCTTTAATACCTATATAGTACGCGCTTCTTAAGAATTGCCTATAGCTTTAAGGCTAGGGAATACCAACTGGTCGCGTCTTTAAATGCTTCTTTTAAAGATGACCGAGAGACCTGCAGATCCTCTTAAGGATACGTCTTCTTCTTATTTAAAGGACCGATTATTTGAAAAGCGAATCGCCAAGCGACTATTACGCTCTCCTCTATTAAAGTAGAACTCTATAGTATAGTTTCTATTGCGAAGGAGATGATAGCTATAAAACGCCTCTTTAAGGAGATTCGCATAAACTCCCTCTTTAAATGGAATATATATTGCGATAATTAATAGACAATTCGGCTAATTATTATAGAGAATAAGAAGATTAAGATAAGCCTTTAATATATCGAAATTAGTAATATATAAATCCATTAAGAGTACTAAAGAGGAAGCTTCTAGATAATCTACCTCCCTACTAGGGAGATGCACGCAGATAGGCTTACTAAGAACCTGGACCGCTAGAAGTTTAAAAGCTTCGTTTATTTATTAAACCTTTAAAGCTTTTAAATAATCGTTTAATAACTTGTACTTGCTAGCGAGTAGTCACTTATTATTAAGAGACTTATACTTATAAGCTCCTACTCTCTTATAATTACGTTTATTTGTTTTCTCTTATAAAGTGCATTATAGAAGCTTCTCCTTTTCTAAAAATATAAGAATAGGTAATGTTCTTAAGCCGCTATTATAAGGCGCAACCCTTCCTTAGATCCTCTTAGCTAAGGCTAGGAGCCGTGAAGCTATAGCTATAAGCTCTGTATAAATCTCCTCTTAAGAGAGGCTTAGAGGCACTCCCTCGGCCAGAGGCCTGCTAGCAAACACACTAGCGATAGCAGGGGCGAAGGCAGGGGGTGCGGCAGGGGCGGCGGCAAAGGCGGGAGCGGCGATAGTAGGGGCTAGGGAGACGAAGGGAGATATAAAGGGGTCGGCGGCAGCGGCAGCAGGGATAGGAGTAGCGGCGGCGGCGAGCAGGGGAAATAGGGCGGCAAAGGATAGGCCGGCGGCGAACGCAAATAGGATGCTAAGAGCAGGGGAGGTAGCAGCACTACTACTCGCGGGAGTAGCAAGCCCTCTTAGCATTAGGGTCTAATCGCTCTTATCTTTTAAAAATCAGCCTAGAATTTAATAAGACTTAATAAGACGTACTATAGAAGCTTTAAAGCGCACCCTTTATTGCATTTAGCAGTAGCGCTATCTCCTCTTTAAAGGCACTGCGGGCGTAGGCCGATACGATAGCCTTTTAAAAGGCGAGGAGAGGTCTGCTAGCCTGCTAGCAGCTGTTGCTTAATACTATATAATGAATGTAATGCGCATTAAAGGTGCTATTAAAGCACTGATAATCGAGATTGCTAGTGCTTTTGCATATAATATAACGCATATATGCGTTATTGCGCTCTATTATAGGCTTAGGCATATGGCGCGCAGCAGGGGCGGGGCTCTTAAGTAGCGGCGGCGGTAGCAAGGGCGGCGGCAGCAGCAGGGATAGCGGCGGCGGCTTATTACTTAGTAGGCGCTAAGAGGACTAAGATAAGGTTCTAGCTCTTGTAAGAGCGCTAGCGACCTAGCGCAAAGTTAGTATAACGCAGGGTATAGGGACTTTAAGGGTCTTACTTTATAAGGGCGGCCGGGGCTATAATAAGCAGGAGTTCCTTCTATATTTAAAATTATTAGTATAAAGACGATATTTTGAATAATAAAGGAGGGTTATTTTTAAAAGAAGGGAAGGAGAACCTCTGCGATGGAAATACTCTATGGAAAGCCTAATAGAGCACTAGTATAGAATTGCGAAGATTCTTAAGCGCGCTTATTGCTTATAGCAACCCTTCTTATTTTAAAAGGAACGACCTTTAAAGGGGCAATACGTAAGATAGAGCCTCTTTTCTTTATAACTGCTATTCTTTCTTTTGTTTTATCTATATAGCTAAGCGATTCTAAGAGCATCGCCTAACTAGAGGGTATATTATATAGAATAGGCGGAGTCTCCACTTATTCTAGAGACCCTTTACATAACTCCTATTAAGTTATAGACTCTCCCTTTTCTTTCCGAAGTCTCCTTACCAGATATATACTAGATAATAATACAATCAATCATCTTTATCTATATTAGCAAGCCTCCTAAGCGACCCAATGAAGGCCCTCCAGCCGACCGCACTACATAATACCTAGAGTAGAGAGCAAGGGGAGCTTATTTAGCTATAATCTGCTAGCTAGAAGCTTCCTTCGATTTATTAGCTGTAGCCTAATACTAAGATCTAATAGTTTAAGATATAGAGAATCTGAATAAGCGACTTAATTAGATCTGAAATAACCTTAAAAGAGGCCTGACCTACTTTGCTATTAATTTGCAAAACGCTAAACTATTTACATTTATTAATAGATCTTTTGCCAATAATAAGGATTTAAGCTCGCAGATTAGCTATATTATTATACTAGCTATTAAAGAGGAAGGAGAATCGCAGTTTACTTTAAAAGGCAATATTCTATACTATAGCTTAATAAAGTATAAGAGAGTGATAAGAGCTGTACTAGCCTTTGAACTATATGCTATAGTAGCAGGTATTGATATGCTAGTTTCTATAGCTATAATAATCGATATAGTGATAGCTAAGCTAAGTCTATCCCGCCTCCTTACTATTATATATATAGATTCCCTCTCCTTATATAAGTGTATCA
This sequence comes from Diplocarpon mali, assembly GCA_024741835.1. Taxonomy (NCBI): domain Eukaryota; kingdom Fungi; phylum Ascomycota; class Leotiomycetes; order Helotiales; family Drepanopezizaceae; genus Diplocarpon; species Diplocarpon mali. The sequence continues at coordinate 22,238 of JAENRP010000384.1, read as the reverse complement.
TCAAATTAGGTACTATAAAGGAGAAGCGATTAATAATCGATATAATAGCTATTCGACAATCGTATAAGAATAGGGAGCTTATAGAAATACGTTGGATCGATAGCGCTAGCAACCCTGCTAACGCTATGATAAAAGCCAATCCAAATCAGGCCCTTTAGCAACTGGTAAATACTAATTCGATAACTATTAAGAAGGAGGGATAGGTACAAAGGCCTATTAAGGTATAACCAGACCTAAAAAGGTCTTAGATTAACGATATCCGATATTTTTAATTGCAAGTTATTAGCAATTTTTTTATTTATTTTTTTATTTTACTATGAGATATATTCCTACACTTGCTATTACTACCTTCTTTTTATCTTTTCTTACTTACCTACGTATACTTGCATTTTTTTTATCACTTAAGCAGTACTTAAAAAGGAGGCTATGGCAAAGCAGCGATTATTATATTACTAAAGATAATAATCTACTAACAATTCTACCCTTAATAAGCACCTATCCTAAGCACTAGGATTTCTAAGGCAGAGATCCCTAGCCTCTTAAGTCCTAAAGGCCTTACTATTTAAAATAGCAATTAAGTTGGCCTGCTCCTTTTAAGCTTGCACTTAAGTAAGAGTAGCTATGATCTCCTTTAGATTCGATTCATTTAGATTATTAAGATCTAAATCCTTACCTTTTAAAGAGCTTTTAAAAGGCACTTATCTGCCCTTGCATTTTTAGTAGTAGATATTATTAAAGGGAGCCTGAGAGCGGCCTCTAGCTGAGCTAAATAGCCCCTTTATATACTAAAGGGAGCTAAGCACCTTGGCACCTTAAGTCTTAAGGCGCCTAAGGGTAGTATTACCGCCTTAGATAGCGCGCAATAGATCTTATAAATAGTTAGTTATTAATATTAAATAGATTCAAAGGCATATATAGCTTGCTAGGTATTAGCAAGATCGATACTCTAGCGGAGGGTATAAGCTTTGTTTAGCTATACTAGCTAAAGGGTATCCTAAGTCTTTAGGACTATAGAGATTTATATCTAAGTCTCCTTAGATAGGATTTGGGCCGCCTCTTAGATCGCTTTAATATCGCTGCTAACCTAAGTATCCTAAAGGATAATATACTTATCTTAAGCCTAGATGGGTATTTAGAACGGATATCTATTAGAGGTTATTAAAGCAAGAGGATATTAGAAGGCACCTACTAGGATATACTTTGCCTACTGCGCAATATAGTAGTTATACTTCTTAAAAGTAAGAGTATTAAACGCGCATATATAGCCGGTATTATTCTTACTAGCCTCTTTTCTTAATATTATATATGTATAATATACGCATAGTACTTAAAAGGCCTTAGGCAGGTCCTTAGGATTGCATTTGAGCACTATCTAAGTTAGTAAGGTATATATTAAAGGAGGTTGGCCAACAATTAGAGCACTTACTAATAGTGATAATAGTATTAATAGGATAATATAAGATAAGATCTACTATAGGGTTAATTAATTTAAAAGCAAGAGGAGGAATCGACCTACTTATAAGAAGTGGGAGTTAGAGTTAAGAGATTAAGGGAGGAGGGAAGCTTGATATATATGCCTTCTTAAAGGCCCCTCTTTTCCCTTCTATAGATTATTATAATTCATAGCTATAATAGATTATAACTCTGGATGACTCTTTAATAAAGAGTCTCGAACCTATTAAAACGCAACCGAACTATAATCGCACCTTTATAAGGCTCGAATAAAGACTTTAGATTGCTTCTATCACTTAAATACCTTTCCTTTCCCTCTTTACTATTTATATTTATCTTTACTATTCTACTTCCTATATACTATCCTTATTACCTATTACACTTGCCTTTGCTATTAAGCTATTTGCCTTTGCTATTTTATTCTTTATTACTATTTGATTATTTGCTACCGATCTGCCTCTATTATATACCTGTTTTGCGTACTTCCTTATGCGAATTGAAAAGGTCTTTTTAAAAGAGAGTACTGCTAGTGTTAGTATGCAGATTCCTATATAGGAGGCAAGCTGCCCTTATTCCTAGGGTTATCTTATATAGCTATACCATATGCGATATAAGGGGTTTTATATATATTTCAAACGGCTGTTTAGCTAAAGGACTTTAGAAGGATATTTATATACAGCTAAGAGGGACTATAGGAGAGAGGACATTTATAGGTATAAAGGTACTATCTTAGTTATATAAAGATAGATAGATATTATAATAGATTCTTTTTAATAATAAGTACTTAATTATATTTATGTAAATATCGATTACCGGTATAGAACCTATAAATAGCTATAGTAAGAATCTGCCTCCAAACTCTCTTATACTATTATCAGACCTCTAGTATACTACTGATATAGAGTTCTCTATTTCTAATTGCTTCTTTAAATCTTTGATTTTTGGCTATATCTTATCAGCGCTCTTATTCTTTAGTAGCCTTATCTAATAGTATCTGCAGGCGTTATCTACTACTAATAGGAAGTAGCGATACCCCCTAATTGATAGTAGTAGTGTTCTTAATATATTAGCGTAGAGTCTTCTATAGATCTTATCTATTCTTATGTCTGTTTTCTTATTAAATTACTCCTTCATTCTGCCTACTAAGTAGCTTTCGCAGTTTCTCTCTCCTTTAAGAGCGATTCGAGCTTCTATATTCAAGCTATAGTTATCATTAATTAGCTTCTTTAGCTCGGTATAGTTAAAGTGACCTAGTCTCCTATAGAAGAGCTCTGAATCCGTTTTATTCGAGTTTTGCAGTATTATCTCCATATTAATTAGTTCTAGAGGTTGTATAAGGCTAAGGTTTATAGCCTTTTCATCTGCTTCAATTGCAATAGTAGTATGCGATTGAGATAAAGTGAATAATCTATTAAGCTATAGTATAGTAAATACTATATTATTGCCTTAATACCCTTTTGCCTCTTCTTTATTAAAGATCATAGTAATATTATTATCGCCGAGCTTTAAGACTAATATAAGTCGAGTATTGCCAAATGATAAAACGTATTATATATTATATAGTATCAGTTTATTATTAATAATATAATCTCTATAGCCAATTGCTTTTAAGAGTGCGCTGTTTGCTATTCTGACTTGCTTTAGGTTATTCTACTTCCTGATTTTAATAAAATCGTTCTATATACTAGAGAAGTGTCTTATAGCGCTAGAGTCTACTTTCTAAGAAGGCTGATCTGCCTTTGAGCTTAGAGCTGTCTCGATAGCTTCTATTATTAAAGCAACTTTACGTTTTAAGGAATAAGAGTAGATAGATAAGGTTGTATTATCTTTAGCTATCTAAGCTTTGGCTTTATCTCCTTCTCTCTTTTTTAATTAGCACTCTGCTTTCTAATAGCTAGATTTACTACAATTATAATATTTCCTTCCTCTTTCTCCCTTTTGTATTCCTCCTTATTATATTCCTCCTCTTCCTTTATTACCTCTGCCTTTATATCTGCCTCTGCCTCTATCTCTGCCTTTGCTGCTATTACTGCTACTACCGCTATCTCTGCCACTGTTTCTGCCGCGGCCTCTTCCTCTTATAAGGTAGGCCTTAGCGATTAACGCAGCTATCTATGTAGATATAGGTGCTACCTTTAGCTCTTATTTATATATCACTTTATACTTTTGAATTGCAACAATTATCTTTTGCAAGGTTATAGGAGAGGTTTTGAGGTTGATTATAATTAAACTCTACATTCTAACTATTAGAAGACTATTAAGCAATTGCTTTTTCATTTAAGTATTATTAAAAGGGTTGCTATAGCCTTAGAAGAGAGCTTGAATACTCTCGAGTTATAGGACGTAGTTATTGAATGACTTAGAGTAAGGAATATACTTAGCCTTATTAAACTATTTAATCAAGTTTATATAAGTCTTAGAGTTTTCGATAAGTTTGCTCTCTTCTGCTTTAAGAGCGTTCCAAAGAGCGTAAGCATTATCAACTATAATCTAGGTGCGATACTTTCTATTAAGGCTAAGGGTAAGGCCTTTAGCTATAGTAGCTATAGCCTCCTAGTTCTTCTTCTCCTATTTACCTTTAGATTTGGCAGATTTTAAAGGAATAGGGCCGATAGCCTATTAGAGACAGCCATTTATAGCTAAGTTTTAAATAGTAGCTAGTTCCTATTCCTAGTAGTTGGACTAATTAAGCTTAATCTTAGCGTCGTTCTTAGTGGTCTTCTTAGTCATTTTTATTAAATTGGGGTTATTAAAAGAAGGGGTGAAAAATAGGGGTAAAAAGGGGAAAAAGGTATATATGTATAAGGGTATATAAAGAGGTATTATATAATTGTGTTTTACTAAGAAGCAGGTTCAAAATTAAAGAGATTGATTAAGTTAATCGATTCTAGGAATTGCTACTATAATAGAATCGAAAGGTGTAGATTCTAGTACTAGAGAGCTGAAGTAGTATATATACAAGGTAGGCTTACGTAGGCTTACTAAGCCTTAGCCTCCGTTCCGTGCGGTAATCTCCGTACCTTGTATATTTCTAACAGTCATATAGCACGTACGCGTGTTGACCCGTGGGAATGATTTCAAAGTAACAGGTACTTGGTAGACGGCATGTTGATCCCCACCCAGTAACCGCCCTCCTTTCCACACGGCGTCTCGCTGTACGCCTACCCCATCCTTACCTATCGTTGGCCGAGGAGCCCCTCTGTCGTCGTATCTCAAGACAAGATCTGAGATGCAAATGATTCCTACCAGTGAACGAGGTGCGTAGAGAGCCGTGTTGTTTCATCCGCAGTACAGTGGCGTCCGGTTCCCTCGACTAGAGGTGTCGTGCTGTTTGTTGCCTGTGACATGCCGGTGCCGTAGAATGAGATATGTGACGGATTCATGAGCTTCTGCGTAACGGACGACACGCGAACCCGGATTCGCAGTCTCGGGTGGGATCCCGCTTGGTGGCGCTGGGGCGTTTTCTGGGCGGCTTTTCAAAAACGAGAGAGAAGAGGAGTGACCTGTCGGTTTTAGTTTTGTTGATCGGGGGGTCTGGATTGCTAGTTGAGGTCAACCTTGTGTAAATCCCCCTCTAGCGATGGCAGCCTTCTGTCACTCTGCCGTCCACAGGGATTTTCGCGGTCCGAAAGCTTGTTGGGGAGGGCCAATAGCCGCTGTTATCTCGACTTCTCTGTACAGTGAGTTCATGTGCGCTGCAGACTTCTCTACCTCTGTACGCGCTCTACGCAGTCTCGGAGCAAACTGTCTCTCTCCTTGTCCTCGTGCTCCCCCACAGCTGGGTAACAGCCGTAGGACCGTCAATACGCAGCCCGTCGCCCTATCCAAGCTCTGGTTAGGGGATATTCGTTCCACCTTTTTAGCCTCGTGGCTGCGGCTGGATGCCCAGGGGCAGCCGGGGCAGCTGAAGCCTAAAGTGGCCCCAGAGCTTTGATGGACTGAGATATCTAGGCGTTTACGGGCAAGGTGCCAGGAACACCCGTCCCGTCCCCAAGAGTTGGGGCGAATGGTGGCAGGACTCGGGCGGCGTTGATCGAGAGGAGAAGCTCGAAGCGGACACAGGTACAAAGCGTATGCACCTTGATCAGGTGAGCTTCGTCCATTTTGGCGTGCTTTTGAGCCTCGTTTCATGGAGTTGCTGGAGTTGCTGGAGGGATTTTGCTGTTTTTCTCTACGGCTGGGGCCTAGGGGAGCGGATAAAACCCGGAGAGAAAATGTGAAAGAAGGAGGTGACTGAAGAATTCTGCAAGATTCCCGGTAAATTGCCCGTTCAGCTTGGACTCCTCCGAATTAGACCCTCAGACGTCAATCTCCCATCCCTCGGTTTGGAGTAGTCGGTCTGAAAGGGCCAGAAATGATACGTGGAAACAAAATAAATCATTCAGGAAGTCAACCCTCCCAAGGAAAATTGATCTTCCCAGCTTCCAGGAAATTCAGAGAAGGGGCCAAAATGCTCGGCTGCAAGTAGAAGCTTTGCATGGGCGAGGAGATGTTATTGGGCATCTTTTGGGGGTAATTGGAGGACCGACTGCTGGTAGAATTACCCATGCATCTGTAGTTCATGAGCACCGCGTATCCAGCGTCGCAGTGCAGGCGAAGATGCGTACAATGCATGCCGGGAGGTCGGAGACAGCTAGATAATCACCGTCTGCAGACCGTTGTGTGGTATGGTAGGGTGCGGTGCGGTGCGGTATGCCGTGTGCTGCATCGGACGGATGTCTCCTGTGCGGTGCAGCTGTTTGCTGGCATTGCTGCTGTAAAGAACAGAGGTATGGCCGCGACGGCGATGCTGATGATCGGTCTGCAACATGATTCCGGGGAGCAAAGTCAAGCTTTGATGTTCCGCAGAACCGAAGCTAACAAAATATTCAAGCTTCTGTCTGACGATCGCGATCATGTCACCACTGCCGACTGGGGCTTTTTGCCCACTGACGTGAAGGGGCCGGTTCGTTTCACCGTCTGGGAGGGTCGGGCCCAGGCAAATCTCCACTCCATGCTGCTCAGCCCGTGCGGGTGATGTTGAGGGAACCGGTATCCAAGCTGTGGTTGTGTATGCATTGGGCGTCTGCACCCCTGAAACGCGGCCTGGACGACGGGAAGTTGGTGATATTGTGTTGACAATTCAAACCGGAGAAAAAACGCCCCCAGCGAGCAAGGTGCGGTACCTTGCCGTTTTCCAGAAGCCTGAGTGGTTCGGATGGCAGCTCGAAACAGCGATCCAACCGACCTTGCTGCCGCCGGACGACATCTCCATCAGAAGTTCGTCGTCCCCCTGGCGAGTGTGGCTGTCAATATAGTAAACAGTACAGGACTGTGGTAGCGGCTGTCGGCTGGTGCGCCTTGCACAGATTTGCCCTGCCCATCGTCCCGTGGTTTGTTTCTTCCATTCTGGCTGCAAGGATGTGTCTGTCCTGGCGGTGATCTCGAGCTCCATCACCTGCTGCTCGTCCCATCTTTGGTCTTTGGTGTAGCTCCCCTGATTGATCCTCGAAAATGCCTCCTTGGTGGTGGAGCCCCCCGTCTCCGAGAACGCTGCGTCGATCCAGCCGAACTGTCACCAATGCTCCGAAACACACACATATATATATATACCTTCCTTTGATCTTGTTTTCAAAGCAGAGCTAAAGTCGAGAGCAGTGTCCGGAGTCCCAAGTCCAGAAGCCCCGGAAGAGTGGTGCCTCTTCTTAGCGCCGCTAGCAAGCGAAGTAAATCGACCTGCCGCCCACGCTACTATCCCCACTCAACTCCCATCTCTTCTTATAACTTCTTCCCTTCCTACCACCATTCTCTTTTCTCCTCACTTCACCACACTTGACGCGTTCGTTCGTTTGCAAGCACTACCCTACGGTACTTCACACTCCTTGATAGTTTCAGCTACTTCTTCCTTCTTTGTCTGTTGATCCAGACAATTCCATTCCTTCTACGCCAGTTCAAGTCAAAGACAAGCGCGTACCTTTTTCGATCATCTCCTGTGAATCATTCCAGCTTCGACGGCTCTTCAGTCATCATACATCCGCAGCAGTGGTTCAGTACTCCTGGCAATACTCTCCTCTTCGGTACCCAACTTGGACTACCTCGCGTATACCAGCTCTTTCACATCACCAATACTTACAATATGCTCTTCACAAAGGCCACTGTCTTGGCGGTTTGCGCTGCGACTGCTTCTGCATACTCCCCAGATGAGCGCACCTTTGCAGTCAACCATTTCTATGGCAAGGGCGCGCTGGTTGAGGGCCGCATGGATCCCATTGTTAGTCCTGGTGTCGCCGCGAGCCATGTCCACACCATCCAAGGTGGAAATGCGTTCGGCGTCTCCATGACCGATGACCAGTCCCTCAAGTCAACCTGTACTTCGTCGCGTGTCAAGAACGACAAGAGCAACTACTGGACTCCTAAGCTCTACTTCCAGGACCCTGTTACACAGTTGCTTGAGCCGGTTGAGATGTTCTACATGAATGTCTACTATTTGTAAGTAAAGTCACTCGTGCCACGTCGATCTCTGCTAACCTGGTACAGCTTTGATGCTACCACCGATAAGATTCAGGCCTTCCCCGAGGGACTCCGTATCTTCACCGGCAACACATCTCAACGTAGCCCTCCTGTCTCCGGCGGAGAGCAGATTATTGACCACTCCGGCGGCGTCATCCAACCCGCTCAATGGACCTGCCCTCGAACCAACGAGAACTCTCCCTTGTACCCTAAGGACTCAGATGGTCTTCACGGTGTCGGTATCCAGGACCCAGGCAACGCTGGATCAGGTGTCGGTTTCCCAGATCAGAACTGCGATGGCTACGCCTCTCCCCTCCGTGCTGACATCCACCTTCCCTCCTGTTACAATCCTAGCAAGGGCGTTCAAAACTACAAGGAGAACATGGACTACCCCACCAATGGTAAATGTCCTGAAGGCTGGACTCATGTTCCACACATGTTTTACGAGGTCTACTGGAACACCCCCAAATTCCAAGACCGCTGGGCTCAAGGTCAAGGAAAGCAGCCATTCGTTCTTGCAAACGGTGACCCAACTGGTTACAGTCTTCATGCCGACTTCGTCAACGGCTGGGACCCGGAGACTCTTCAACAAATCATCGACAACTGCAATGCCGGTAGCTCTGGTATGGACAAGTGCCCTGGGCTCATCGGCGGGCTGAATGACCCCTCAACATCTTGCAACATTGATAGTCCTATTCTGGAAACCATCACTGGTACCTTGAACAAGCTCCCCGGGGGTATTTCTGTCGGTACATGGGGCGGAAATGTCGCTGCACCGGTGCCTGCTCCAGTCTTACCAGTTGATCCATCCGTGTCGGCCGCTGCTGTCTCTACCCACGCGCCTACCACCAAGATCGACGCTTTTGTTCAGTCAGCATACAGCTCACTTGCAGCCGCTCCCACCAAGCCAGTGTCGACTCCGACAGGTGAGCCCGTGACTTATGCTGCTGCCCCTCCCCCTCCCGCGACTTTGATGACCTCATACTATACAACAAGCTCTGTTGTTTGGACCACCGTCACCGATCCTGGCCCAACCCCAACCTCGAAAGTTGCCGAAGGATGGTCCTATAACGGCTGCTACGCCGATACCAAGGAGCGCGTTCTCTCCGGCATCAAGTTCGCCAACGTCGGCCAAAACGAGGTCTCCAATACGAATTGCGTAGCCTATTGCGACTCCAAGGGTTTCAGCATAGCCGGCACCCAGTATGGGGGTCAATGCTTCTGCGGTAACGAACTCGCCAACGCTGCAAAGGTTGCCAACGATCAGTGCAACATGGCCTGTGAAGGTGATCCCAAGGAGACCTGCGGAGGTAGCATGCTTCTGAGCATCTACTCTTCTGAGGCTGGGGCCAAGAAGTCTCGGCATCTGCGCCGCCATCTGCACAACCACGCCTCTTAGAATCTGGCTCGCATCTTCTGCTTCTCGTCTTGTTACCAGACCCTTTCACCGGGCTGAAATCTGGATATGAGGTACTCGGAAGCACTCATGATATCATAAAAACAGACCTGTTTCTCCTTTTCTTCTCACAGCTACGCTGTTCTATTTCTTCTCTTCACACGCACCTAAAAAGTAGATATGTACCTGCTTGCATGGTTGCTTTTACCATGGACGTTTTGCTCTTTTCTTCGGACTTCGGGTTTGCTTTGAAGCGTGGGGGTCTGTTTGTGGGTACTTTCCGGGGTGATAGGATAGAGATAGTGGGCCTCAGGGCCAGCCCAGGAAACAAATGGATGGATACACAAAAACTCGGTTGGTGGTGCTGTTTCCCCAGTTGGCGCATCATCTTCGAATGTCATGGTGGAAGAAACCGGCAACCCTGCCAGGCGGGATTCCGGAAGTACATGAGCTACGAATTATGATTGGTCTTTCACAGCATTGATTCGTTACATGAGCTGATGTGCATGTGATTTCGATGGAGTGACTGAAAATGCCTCTGTCACTGCTGTATGTACCCGAGCCCTTATGCCCAGCATAGACATCTCTCATCTCGTCGTCACCACCCCCATGGTTTCTGCCATAATCTTCATCCCACTGTCCATACCCACTGCCGCACTCTTCATCATAGTCCTCTCCGTGGCCATCGCCGTGCTTTTCGCCATAATCTTGATGTTCGTCTATGTCTTGATCGACATCCATGCCCTCTCCATCCTCAGCATAGCCTGCTTCGCTGCCGGCCAGGATCGGCGTCCTAGGCGTGCCCGATTCGAAGGCGGCATTTGGATTCCCCTGAGACTCGTCACCGTAGTTTTGCTGAACTCCGTGTCAGTGGCTGGGGTCAAGCATTTGTGGTTGAGAAAAAAAAGGAAGATCCCTCACGCCCGTATCGATACCTGCTTCCGGGTAACGGGCAGCCTTCGTATACCACCACGCGTCAGCATCACGTGGCTTGCTGGTTGCTGTTTGGGGTAAACCTAAATTCCAAATATGCACCAGTCCTGTGAGGTTATGTTTTCTGGACCAGTATCCCGCTTACTTGATCGCAACCACCTGAGAACGAATTTTCCTTCCTTGTCAACGATTCTGCATCAGATGCGTCACCGAGATCCTTTCGTGGCCCAGCCAAGTTCCACTCCTCGCATCTGACTACGAGTATGCTCATCTGCGCGGCGTCGGGAGCGAGAGGTCCTAGAGTTGCATCGTTCAGCACCTGGGAATCGGGACGGAACGCCCGATGTCGTTGCAAGTTGACGAGCCGGAACAAATTGAATTTCTTGTACTTTGGAATAGCGATACCACTCAGATCGGCAGAGCGAATCCGACTCTGTGCGGAGGGAGGGATGGGTGTTCGCACATCCCGGATGCTATCGACTTGGATCGGTGTTGTGGACCATGCATTAGTCGGAAATCCGACTTTGACGCCCGGCAGTTCCCGAGCGGTGGCGAAGCTTACTTGGTCCCATTTGCCAATGTAGACCATCCTGACAGTCCGCCTTAGCACGGAATGCGAAGTCATGATCTGCGTTATAGGATATGACCTCGCCAGATAGCCACGGTCTGACATCCGTTCCACAGGTATCGGAAGCATAGAGTGCTCAGGATGATTTCTTTTCATCCATCATGACAATCCATCTGCTGTGGAAATCAAATCCGGTGCCTGGTTGAGTAACCACCAGTCGGCCAATAGTGAGCACTGTCATCGGATAAACGTGGCGGATAAACGTGGCCATTGTTGTTCTCGATCTTCAGGTCAACCAGCTGCTCGGTCTTTTCTCGTTCGCGATGATCCTGCCTAGGGTTCATCGAACTCGGCGAAGTATTCTGCACCCGGACTCGGTATTCAAGGCCCTCGCAGCATCCCGGAGGCAGGTGGAGCTCACCGTACCAATTGTATTTGGCTAATTCATCCGTCCGTGGCAAGATCAGAGCAACGCTGACGTTCGTGAAATCGAACTCCTTCAATATTTGAACCAAGATGCTTGTGCGCTCATTCTCGACTCCCAGCGTTGGCAGTAGTCTGCCATATTTTCATTCATCCTTTTTCTCTCTCTGACGCGTTCAGTTCAGGAAATCTCGAACTCAGACCCGGGCCGGTGTGTTTTGTTTCTCGTCCTAAGCGAGAACTGCCCCGCTCACCCTGTCACACAGCAACGCAGCATCTTAGCCGTCGATACCGACACTTCAGAATTGCCATCTTCCTACGCCTCTCACAACAGGGGGATTTAGAGACTCGGGCCAGCATATGGATCCGTCTGCAGCCCTAACATGAATGTGTCACGCCGATTATATTCCTCCTGTCGTTTGCCGGAACTGGCGCTTCCCGGTAGCAGTTTTCCCAAGAGCTCTCACCTATTCTATGCTGAGCACTGGGTATATATGCGTGACGCCTGATCTGGAGAGTCTCGGGCAATATCTCTTACATCTATTGTTGTGCGGCCGGCTGGAGGGCCTTCATTGGGTCGCTCAGGAGGCTCGCTCAATAGGTTGAAGATGATTGATTTATTGTGTTCTGTTCTGTGTACTTTAGGAGTCTTCAAAGGAGAAAAAGGAGGTTCCCATGACTAAGCATAGTCACGTGGAGGCTCCCTAGAATAACTGGAGACTCCACCCATTCTGCACACCATTTATCCTGTAACATAGAAAAAGAAGCTTGGTCATATGGCAAGTCTCACTTTGGTGATTTGCGGTAATATTGCTGTAGCTCGATGAATCATCCAAGCCGCCAGCTAAGTTTGCTATAGATATTAAAAGGGGAGGCTAGCAGGCTTTACTGACTGTCTGATTATCTCAGTCCGCTGCTTTTTTTCTCCTCCCCCACCTCCCCCCTCCCAAGTCGGCCGCCCTTTAAGTGTTCACGGGGGTGAGAGAAATTTTAATTATGGGCTGCCGAGGCGGAACGTAGACATCGGTTTATATATCTGTGTTATTTCATTCTAAGAATTACCAACCATAAACTTTTCTGTAAACTGTGCTACCATCCATTTGAACCCCCCCTAATTTTGTCTATACTCTCGCCTTCCTCACGTTTTCGTCAACACAACCTTCCCAAACTCTTCGATTTGCCTTTCCACCTCCCCTTGCTCCATAGTCCCAATCGCTTGTTTTGGTATGACCTGATCACCTTCAAAGTTCCGTCCTGGAGCTAGCATATTACCTCTCTTATGCTCCTTTTCATTATGCAGAATAAACGGCACTTTCGGCTCCGCAGGGCTCTCTCTTTGTGTTCTGCTCCTCCCGTAGAATCTCTCCTGAACCACAGGGTCATGGCTGTAATTCTTCTTGTAGCTTTCTAGAATCTGTAAATTGACGTTTGAGCCGCCGCAGACTACAATGACGATATTCAGTTTAGCGAATTCGATTGCAGAGAGCGAGGGGAATAGAGCTGTGTGGAGAGTGTCGGTATATGCTGTTGCTATGCTCACACCGCAGGAACTTTCGACGAGAATGCGCTCGTCGTCGGCGAATTTGACGCAAGCCATCGCTGCTTCGGCGTCGCTTAACACGACACTTGTGACTTCCTCACGCATTCCCCACTCGAATGCCTTTCGCGCAACCTGCGTAGCCCCCAGACTCAAAGCAATGCTCGTGATAGCGGGTAAAGCCAGCAGTTTCCCGCTGGTTACGCTCAGGTTCAGAGAATCTGCTCCTTTGGTCTCCACGGCGAGCACTTTGATAGGCTTGCTTTTCCCACCATTTAAGTGGCCATGCTGCTCCAAGCCTTGCATAATCCCGCTGAACAGTCCTCCACCTCCCACACTGCAAACCACTGCGTCATAGCCCTCAGAACCTACCTGCGCTTCCAGCTCATCAACCATAGTCGCATGACCGGTCCAGATATCTGGGTGATCGAACGGTGGGACATAAACCCCATTCTCATCTTTCGCGAGTAACTCTTCCCTTAGATAAGCGTCGGCTTGCCCCCAATGTGTTCCTTTCCGCCGTACATCTGCACCTAGCTTCTCGAGCTTCTCGATCATTAACGGGGGCGCTGACATCGGTACTACGATTGTCGCTCGGCACTCGAGGGTAGTAGCCGCTGCGACGCATGCGAGACCTGCATTACCGCCGGATGAGCAGTAGAAGTGGACGGACTTGGACGAGCCTTTCGAGAGAATTGAGGCGAGTAGAGCATTGCCGATGCCACGGGACTTGAAGGATCCGGAGGGCTGGAGTGTTTCGAGTTTGAGGTAGACATTGCTGGAGGTGTTAGCTGAGGGTCCTTGGCTGGATGGCGACGGAGCTAAGAGAGAGGAGTAATACCAGCCTGCTGTGAGCGATAAGGAGGCGGACCTAATAAGTGGCGTTTCCACCCACGGTTTAGGGGCTGTTCCTGAACTTGCAGCCATATTGAAGGCTTGGTTGCGTAGTATAAAGATTCGGGAGTGGACGTCCAACAAGTTCACCAACAAGTTGGAGATTTTCTTTTAGATGTGAGACGAGACTCAATACCTGGGTACTAAACAATTTACCAGAAAATCGAGACTGGCAAGGTGCTCAGGGTAAGACGGGAGCGGCGGACCTGACCGATAATAATCAGCGCGGCACGTGATATTGAGGGGTAATCGAAAGGGAGAAGGAGCCAACAACAACCGAGTCTTGGTATTTACTTCCCAGATAGCAAATATCCAGCATAACATCCATCCTTCACCCTTCAACACCATCATTCAGCACCGTCATTTTTACGCCTACAAAGTTCTATTCTATCCCTCACTCTAGAGATTCTCGCTTCTCTTGCTGGTGCCATTATTATCCATCCCCTGATTATTCGTCTTGGACTCGACTTCCCGGCTCCCAATCACCTGTCTCGTTTCGTACAGTACGAGTCCACTCCGGCACAGAGACATCCACAATGGGTATCTCTGGGTCGACGCATCGCAGGTCTTTCCAGCAACTTCTTCCTGCAGAGCTTCAAACCATGATATGGTCACTCGCTGCCATGAACATCCCACCCCGTCTCATCGAAATCAGATATGAAAGGCCGACGTCACGGCTGGAACAATACATCCGACTGTTTCGGCCGACGCGTACCTATTTTAGAGACGATAGCCTCAACCTTTACTCGCCCTGTCGTATACCCAATGTCTTGCACATATGTATGGAGTCGCGTCGGATAGCTCTGCAGTTCTTTGAGTTATCATTTGGGGTTTATGGGCCCGGTGGTTCTCACATCGACAAGATATTCATCAATTGGGAAAAAGACACAGTGCTCTTCGGTGACCGTGTGAACTTTGATGACGTGTTGCACGGGACATCCAGGGTGACACCACTTATCCGGACTGTGAAGGGGATAGACAGGGTCCAAAGGTTGGCGTTACTTGCCTACCTATGGGGCCGATGGCCTGACTCAACACGGACTAGATGGAGCGCTGTTACGGAACTTACATTGGTCAGTAGGAATGTGAAATTGCCTCCAGGCTGGCAGACTATGATAGGCAGTCAGAATATAGCATGTTTAATGTGGAGCATGTGGAAGCTCGGGAGGGAGCCAAGTTTGAAAAACGTTGATAAAACCGACTCGGCGGAGCGAAACCGCCTTGGGACGCAATTGCTCCGTGGTGTTGCAACGATTGTTTTTTGGGAGAATGCCGAAGTAGTACTGAGTGAGTTTTATACTACGCGAGCAGCCTGCCACTCTGAAAGTAGCTGACTTGGATTTCTTTCACAGATGGGCAGTCGCAGGAATCGCCAGGGTGGAGTGTTGAGATTGGCGAGGTCCATTGTGGCACCGCGGACCTAGGATTTCATGGAGACTACTTCTCAATTGTGTTAGCCCTCTGTTTCATGTTCCTATTTATTGGCGCTATTCCGGCCCTGTCGTCTTACGAGTAGGCTCAAGAGTGGTCTCGAACAACACGCATTACTCTCATAGGTACTAGTTGCACTGTTGCAGTACAGCGTTTTTGTAATCAAGAAAACAATTCAGCGTATCTTTTTTCAAGCTGGTTAGGAATCAATGGAGCTCTACCTCACTGCACCATTTGATAGGCGTAAATGGCAAGTTATCCTTACCACTCCGTGCGTATCTGAATCTGTGTGCTTTTCTACCGAACTCCAAGTGCCAATTATGTGCGGATGTTTGACATGAGAGGAATTCTGTATAGCATATGCTGGTCGTATCCATACGCAGCTCGTGTACTCGGCGCTACATTCAACGATGACGTTTCTCCGAGTCTACTATTTCCATGGTACTACTACTTTTACATAGATTCCAATCCTCGACATCAACAGTCTCACAAGCCATCATCCATCAAAGACGGTGATGAGATTTTGCGACAAAAACCCTCCCAGGCTAGGATGAATTATTAGCGCTATCTGATATGGGAAGAATATGCCGCACGAGAAAACCCGAGAGACTTTTAGAGAGAGAAAAAAAGTGTATATTTCAAGTATTTCAGCCACGCAGATAATCCCGTACCGGCTCTTTGCATGGGGAGGTCCTGCCTGCGTATTCCGCGGCAGATACTGTTCCTCTACCCAGGCGCTTGCCCAGCGATGGCCGAGACACGGCCCCGCTCTCAGAACCTTGGGAGAGGGGATTCCGGCGAGGGGAGAAGCCTGGGTGAGCTGCCTAGGAATCTCGGCAGGCGCTCCAACCCTGTGAGCGATACGATAGGAGCTGAACAGCTGGACCTTCTCGAAGGTACAGACTATACTGAGCAGGTTGTCAGGCACATGATACTTGAGTTGACCCCGGAGACCGTCGGCGGTGGATGGGGAGAGAGATGGAGAGAGAGATGGAGAGAGAGATGGAGAGAGAGATGGAGAGAGAGATGGAGAGAGAGATAGAGAGAGAGATGGAGAGAGAGATAGAGAGAGATAGAGAGAGATATGGAGAGAGATATAAGAGAGAGATAGAGAGAGAGAGAGAGAGAGAGAGATAGAGAGAGATGTAGAGAGAGATATAAGAGAGATATGAGAGAGATATGTAGAGAGAGATATGGAAAGAGATATAAGAGAGATATGAGAGAGATATGAGAGAGACATGAGAGAGACATGAGAGAGATGTGGAAGAAGTTACGGAGCTACACTATCCCCCGCGGCCGTGTTATCGACATTGTCTCTGATAATATGAGTGACAGCTACTTCTCCTACCGCTCCCAGATCCCAAATCTTCTTCACGTCTGCCGGGGCTCGCGAGAAATCGGTTGGAGCGTCTACCCTCTCTGCTTCGGGACCGCACATTGAACTTCTGCTATTCCATTCGACTTTGAGCGAGATTGTCTCTTCGACGACTACCTGGGGTCCCCTGGACCAGAGGCTATTGAGCCCGGCGAGCCTTCAATGATCGAGATCCCATTCGACAAAGTCCCAGCCATAAATGTGAGCTGCGAATTTGAGTTGACCCGGATCACGGGCCCAGTTGCACGACATGAAGCGGGCAACATCCGCCGTATCGCACAACCGTCCTCATTCCTATCCCTCTACGCGGAAGAGGACTTGATAGAGGCTTTCCGCCGCCTCTTCAACACCTTCACCTCTTTTGGATATCTTATCCTCAACGCCGAAGAGCCGGACCCCCTCACGCCCGGCGAGATTCTCTTCTTTGGAGTGGTGTTGTTTCAATCGTGCCATCTACTATCACATGGCCTGGCCGCCGCTCGTCAGATCGATCAAGCGGGGATGCAAACAGGCCCAGGGGGTTTTATTGCCGGTTGGCATGGAAAGACGTGTGCGGAGTGTTGCTCGTGGTGGCGTGAAGCGCCCCATAGATAGTGGCCATAAGCACGTGGGTCGAGAGCAGATACCGGATGCGACGCACACTGACGACGATGCAGAGTACATGCAGCGGTTCTTACGTGACGGGTCGACAAAAGCTAGTACGAAAGCCAGAGAAGAACGATCCGATGGCGATAGTGTTGATAGCGAAGAAGTGGAGAGGTGAGAACGTGACGGAATGGATCAGAAGATTCAAGATCTTCGAGCAGATGAGAAGATTGTTTGTGCCCAGGTATGAAGATGAGGTCGGGTTTCAAGATTCTTATCAAGCTGTGTACCGAGCGGTTGACCTGACAGGCGGGAAGAGCAAAGAAATTGCTCAGGCGGGTGAGACCAAGAAGAATCCGAAGAACGAGAAGAACAAGAAATTGCTCAGGCGGACAAGACCAAGAAGAGTCCGAAGAACAAGAAGCACAAGAAGTTGCAAAAGGGCGGAGGAGCCAAGGAAGGGGAGTGGCATGGAGAGGGAGAGGAAACGGACGATGAGGAGCGGCAGGTCAGGCAAAGAGACCGGAGCGAGATTCCACGTCACGTGCCAATTATCAACCTCGATCCTTGGCAGGAAGACAAGGACACGATCTACAGCTTTGGATGAGAACCTGGAGAAGATCTGTTTCAGATACCCAATCTGGGCGCGGGGGGTGAGGGCAGAGCACCCCTATCACTCGACTTTCCCTCATTTCAGACACGGCTTACGACACCACGGCACTGGTGTTGCATGGCTATTGCTCCCTCGAATATTGGTGCTCTTTCGAGTGCACGAGCACGTGAGCACACCGGGCGGGACGTGTATTGAAAGGCGCAATCTGGATCGCTACAGACATGGGCTTGCATTTCTTGCTTGAAGTTTCCAGGGAGCTTGGAGGCTTGCGTCAACGGGATCGGCATGATTACGCCAGCTGAAAAGCATGACTTTGACGTGAAGAGGCTTCGAGACACTCCAACGAATGATGGCCAGGGAGCAACTTCCGAGCTCTTTTCCGGGAGCGCCTTGGAACGGAAAGGCTAGAGCTTGATGCCGCCATGACCGAGGGCAAATGTCGCGGTACCCTTCGGGACACATTGGCACACAAACACCAGGGATAAGACAAATGCCCCGAGCCGTCGAACGCCAGCACAGCAGTTAGGCTCCCTGCGACGACCCCGACAGGCTGAACGCACTTGAAGATACCGAGTTCAACGTTGTGAGAGCGGCCAAGACCCAGTTGCGGCAAGAGGAAGATCTGTATAGCGAGGAACTCTTGCAACGGGCAAGCGAAAGTCTTCTGGAAAATGGATGCGAACAGGACGATACGCGGCCAACATACAATGGACAAGGGGGAGGACAGAAAGGCATACTGCTGGACCGGGGGTGACAACATGGGAGAAACTCGATGAGGATATGAACCGCGATATGGCTTGTGGGAGAAACTGCTGTGAGAGCTGTCCTGTCACACATGGCGACAAGCCATAGGGGATGGGGTTGAGCCGCAATCCTCGAGTGCGAAGATCATGAGAACCGTCCCATCTCACAAGCGTTCAAGGTGTAAAAGCTATGCGAGGATCAGTAGTGCATCACGACAATTAATATTTCGAACCTTTGTTCCATCATTGAAATTCATTCAGCAATAGTTTGCAGTAGTGGCAAGAATCCTCGGATACATACATGTCGCCAGTCAAAATCCTCTTGGTGGACGACACTGCTCCTCGAGAACCGAGACGCAATACCTCCGGAAAGCTCACAAGTGAGACAGCAGCAAGCCTCCGCCCCCCCCGTGTACACATCCTACCTATGCCGCAGCCTCGGATGAGGCCTATCCCTCCCATGGCCCTCGACCTGTCGTTGCACCGCCGAGGCATCGATTTGTATCCCGTCTATCGACATTCACCTCCCATCGCCCTCAATTAAGAAGACCCAACGGGAGGCAAACTTCCTATCGGGGAAGCATCCATCTCCAGAGCCTCACATCCGAGGATGCTGGCAACACACCACTGTGAGGAGTCCGAGGTGGAGGTCGTGGCTGGCTCTGTTGCTTTTTTGATGGCAGGAGAAAGGAGGAGTTGAGCGGGAAATTTTTTTTTTCATCTTCGGCGAGGCGGACGCTAGCGGGAAGATGTTTGTCACGTTTGCCGAGAACATGTGACTTTGGATGAGCTGCGATCCTACACGTGATCTGGCAAAGAGGGACCTGGCAAAAGAAAAGAGAAATCGCATCGCAACCTGGTCTGACCAGAACTCGAGGGGGCGGGCGCACCCCATCTCATTAGAGTGGTGGTTGATATCCCGAAAGAAAGGAAAATAGTAGAATCAAAAAAACAAGGTCGCACAGGTCGCACAGGTCGCACAGCCGGGGCAGGAAGCGCTCGAGCAGACCCGAGGAAGAGATGGGGTCGGGAGGCTGGTCGCGGCTCGAGACAGGAGAAGGGCACGGTGATGTGCGAGTAGAAGTCTGTTCATTTCGTCGCCGAAGATGTGTACCTTTACCCTGGCCTGCCGCACCCCCCTCTCCCTCTCCTTGCTTCTACTCCATCCCAACCCGGTCCCCCGAGAGCCAAGCCGGCCAGAGGAGCGAGATATCTCCTCACCCGACAGGAGACGGCAAGATGTCCGAGACGAGGACCGAAGTACACGCAGCCCCAGCCAGATCCTCCCAGTACACAGCATGGCGGCCGAGCCCCCCCATCCCGTCCCCGGAGGCGGCGGCGCGACGGGACGTGGGGCATCAAGGCACGGCAGAGCGAGACTCGCGCAGAAATACGCCGGAACGCCTTGATCAACGAGTGGGTATGAGCAGCGGAGACGATGTGGAGCCGGGAGGAGGGAAAAAAAAGTCGAAAATGTACAGGGAAAGACGCCGGGGCGGGCGCGACGCCGGGTTGGGCTGGCCGTCTCGCTCACCGAGCTGGGTGCCGCGGAGGGCCGAGGAGCGGTGGCACTCTCATGACCCTCCCCCCCCCCCCGGGACGAGCCGAGGCAGATATCCAACTGGGAGGCTGTCAGTTCCCGGCCGAGGGCGCCGAGGGGAGGGTGGCACACACACATACCGGTCGAGGCCTCCGGCTCACTTGGACGGGACCTGCTTGCCCGTCCCATCATAGATGGTCCCCCCGACCTTGCGCGACAGGCCGAAGCCGATGCCGAGCGCGATCCCCAGCACGCCGAGCACGATACAGGTGACGATGATGCCCTTGTACAGCTTGCTCAGGCGAGCCCAGCACACACAGCGAGCCCTCTCGCACTTGGCCGCCTTCTTCTGGGCCTTCATGTAGCGCCGGCCGGGCCAGGCGGGGTCGATCTGGCGGCGCTGGGTGGAGAGGGAGGCGTTCGTCTTCTGCTCCGTCAAGGCCTGGGCCTCGAGGTCGGCGTACATGTCGCGGTCGGTGTCCTGCCGGGTCATGTAGGAGAGACCGATGTCCTTCTCGTCGCTGGGCGTGCCGGGCGGGGTGACGGAGTGGGCCGAGTCGACGTCCTGGATGGTGGAGAGGACGCGGGTGGTGTGGTGGCGGCCTGGGTAGGGGCGAGTGATGGTCAGGACGTTGGGGCTGGCGCCGGCGCAGTCGTCGAGGGCGTGGCTGGCCGTCACGACGCCGTTCTTCTCGCCGCACCCCGACATGATGGGGGCGGGTTGCCGCTGCAATTCTGGTCTGGTCTGGTCGGGGTCGGGGTCGGGGTCGCAGTTGCAGGGACGGTGGAGGAGGAGGGGGAGGAGGAGTAGTAGCAGCAGCAGCAGCAGCAGTAGCCGTCGAGTCGAGTGGAAGGGTTTCGTATGGTAGATCTCGCGTCCTGGCGAGCAATTGAACAGCTGGAGGTGCGGAGGTATAGGCGTATTCTATTTGAAGAATCTGGGGAGGTGATCTCGGTTGGGGGGGAGGGGACGAGGTGCGAGTCCGGACGGAGAAGGAGCGGGGGAGAAGGGTGCGCTCCTGATGGAAGTCGACGGGGAGCGAGAAGCTCCACACGGTGATGTGGGGGGGTTTGTGGCGGTATATGTGTATGTATGTGTATATATGTATGTGTATGTTTATGTATGTATGTGTATGTGTATGTATGTGTATGTGTATGTATGTATGTGTATATTTGTGTATGTGTCTGTGTATATTTGTGTATGTATATATGTATACGAGCGTGTGCGCGCACGCGCAAAATCCAGAGAGAGAGAGGGAGCGACAGACCAGAGAGATACCGAGCGGCCTGGCGGATAGTCGGTGGTGTTTTTGTTTCTGCTCTGCTCTGCTCTGCCCCGGCTCTACCCAGCCCTGCTCTACCCAGTTCATCAGACCAGTCGAAAAGAGAGCGTCTCGACCCTCCGATCCTCTCTCTGTTCCTGGCTCGCTTCTGCGCGGCCGGGGGTCTCCTCATCCACGCCCCCCCCCCTCCTCAACCCCGCAGAAGACCGACTGCGCGCACGACGGCCAAGGGGCGAAGGGGGGAAAAAAAAGGGGGACGTTTGGGTACCTGCAGAGTGCAGGGTCGGGTAAGTGGAGACTGACGCAGGAGCCGGTGGGAATTCACGGGTCAACGGGGAGGGGGGAGGGGATGGATGGGTGGATGGATGGATGGATGGATGGATGGATGGGTGGATGGATGGATGGATGGATGGATGGATGGGTGGATGGATGGATGGATGGATGGATGGATGGATGGATGGATTGGGTTGCATTGGGTTGCATTGAGAAAGGTTGGGATGGCTTGGGATGGCTTGGAATGGCTTAGGATGGCTTGGGATGGCTTGGGATGAGATGGGATGCCATGCCATGCCATGCCATGCCATGCCATGTCATGCCATCCCATGCCATCCCATGCATAGCACGCCAGCGCATGATCCCAATTCCGCTCGCGATGCCGTCGATGTCTTCTCCACTACTCCCCCCAGCACTCGGACAACTGCGCTATACTTAGTACATGGGGAAATAATTTGAGGTTTTCTGTCTGTGCACACTAGATTCTTGGCAATGCTGCTTTTGTTAAATTCCTTAGTATTTTATATAGCCACCTTTTGCGTCAATCACCGCTTTATATCCATTTGGCATTTCCCTAATCAAATCTCTAATTATCTCAACTGTTATTGATTCCTAAGCTTCAAGTACCCCCTATCGAAACCCCTGCACAAAAGAAAGTTTTAGTATAGCGCACAGACAGAAAACCTCAGATTATTTCCCCATG
>JAENRP010000383.1:0-39498 GCA_024741835.1 Diplocarpon mali | reverse complement strand
GCTTCTAAACGGGACAATCTTCTTGTGGAAAGCTAGCTCCAACACGGTGTCAATAATTGGGCTATTTTACTTCTACTGTCATCTCCAACCAGTTCAACCCACGAACTCCCTCGAAAAGAAAACGCCACTCCCCACTCGCCTAGGCCAAATCCTCGCACTCCCTGAGTTCTCTCGATGGCGATACATGTCATTGCAACTTCATCCCCTCGTCTCCTGAGCCTTTGCCTAGCTGGCGACAGGAAAAAGTACAACGCGAGGTACCTAAATTTCGAAAATCAACCCCACCGTCCAGAGTGTAAACATGAATTTCTAGAATACCGCAGATTTCTTATTCGAGCGATACCGTACAGCTTCCAGATCTCAATATTCTATATATTCTTTTCGGTCAGCTTCAGTTTCAGTATTTTGATAGGGTCAGAGAGTTTCGCTCGCAATGGACAAGATGACTCGCTAGTACCTGCGAACGGGAATCCGACCGGTGCTCGAGTCAAAGTAATCACTCTTTTTCCGCTCTCGTTCTATACTCTGTTCTCTGGCTTTCCTGCCCCTCTTCTATATCAACGAGATGCATACCGTAATGTAGAGCTAATTTGTCTGAGAGCCGGTGTATCCTCGGCATAGCCAACTCTGCCCCTCTGATCTGACCCTTTTGGCTTGGTCATTAGAAGGCCAGCGGCATTCTTTGGGCTATGTCATTATCGCGGTCCATAGTTGCTAAGTCGAGGATGCTCGGGAGACGTGTGTAGATGTACCCGATCACCAGGGGCCTTCTGTCATTGATTGGCTTCCCTGCTGGATACAGAGGGGAAACTTTACTGGGAGTCGGAGCCTACTTTCCAAGTAACTTACAGGTTAACATCTATGACTGGATCACGAATACTAAGAGCCCCGACTACTTAAATCGCTACTACCCGCGCAACTGTATGCCGACTGTCTCTTCTCCCTCTTTAGATACGAGTATTACTGATGCTATTAATATCCTTGTTTCTACAACAGCTGCTACTCTAGCAGAAGTTGTCTTATACTGCAGATGCATATATGCGGCGACTGAAGCGTTATAGATAGACCCTCAGCTGAGAGAACCTTTGGCAGAGCTAGGGGCTGAGTTCTACAATACTTATAGCTAGGAAAGAGGTAGATTAAGAGGGTTAACCAGTCGCATTCAGGTAGAGGCAATTGCTCTCGGCGAAATTGCTGCTTGGGTAATGAAGTTCAAATAGTCTGTAAATGGCTTCAAGCATAGGCTAGCTTCTCCTCAACATAGTAGCGCTATACAAATTTCAAGGGCGCGCGTATCTGCTCGGGTTGTCCCCCCAAGCCCCCTTGTATCGATGAGATTATGCTAACCTTGGCGTCCTTGACTTAGCAATTAGCGACCTCGATTGAACACAGCCCCTTTTCTTTTAATTGATTGGTTCCATTGACAATTCCAAGTATACGACCACGAAAATAAAGGCACCAAACGCGGCCCAGAGGGTTGCATAGAGAGACAGCCCGGACGCGCCAACCAAAGACCAGACCAGGGTAACAGACGATCCTCGACGGTCAACTAATAAACAAAACCCGATACACCTCGAACGCCAGCACCTTGCTCTACCTGAGCCTCCTCGTAAACCTGTCGGTCTTTCTCGTGCCATAAGTATATTATATATACTTGTATCTTTTCCTACATAAAGTGCGATCCCCCATGTTGCGAGTCCAGCACGAACACAGCAGCTCTCTGCTCTCTTCCTCCACACGGATGTTCCACTCGCTAAGCCTCACGCTGCTACTGGCCGTGGCGTCCATCTCGACATGTCTGATGCTCACCTACGCCGTTCTGGACATCAGCAGTGTGGAGGTACCGAAGAGTCCGGATGTGAGTCCGACTTTGCAGGATTTCTTAAACGAGGCGCACAAGGACCCGTTGTATAAGTACCCGACGAGTTTGACACAGGGGATTATTCCCGTATGCTGCCCCTCTGCTTTGCTTCCTGGATGTTGGGTGAGATGGGGATGGAGCTAATTTCTTCGAGGGTAGAAAGCTATACATTCCCATAATGACTGTAGGTGCCCCCCCCCCCCCTCTGTCCGTCGACGAGGGCAATGGCTCACAGGGATAGATTGGAGAGATGTCCCATTCTACAGCGCTCTGTCTGTAGGCGCCATGTCTGTCGAAGCCGATGTCTGGCTCTTTAACGACACGCTTTTCGTTGGCCATGAGATCAGCGCGTTGACGCACCAACGTACCTTTGAGTCTCTGTACATCAACCCTATCCTCGATGTCCTGGAGAGACAGAATCCAAACACGCCATTCGTGACCGAGAAGACGGGTAATGGCGTCTTCGATACGGATGCCGGTCAGACGCTGTATCTGTTTGTGGATTTGAAAACGAATGGACTGGATACTTGGCCTGTGGTTATCAAGGCCCTGGAGCCCTTGTTAGTAAACCCTTTTTCGTTATTGTTACACGTGACATCACGAGAATGCCACTTTTTACACCTCTTGGACTGAATCCTGCTAATACCTCCTAGACGCTCCGCGGGCTATCTCTCATCGACGAATGGCACTGGATTTACCAGTAGGGCCGTAACTGTGATCGGCACCGGGGAAACTCCACTCAATCTTGTCCAGTCCGTCCAAAATCGGGATTACTTCTGGGATGGACCCCTCGCCACCCTTAATACGACCTTCTCCAATATCACAGCCCTCGTTTCACCGATCGCCTCTGCGTCCGTCGGCTCTGCCCTTGGAGGACCCATCCTCGGAACGACTTTGAACGACACCCAGCTCGCTACTCTGCGAAGTCAGGTCGAGGTTGCGCATAGCAAGGGTATCAAAGTCAGGTATTGGGATCAAGTTGGCTGGCCGATCTCTACACGGAATGGGCTTTGGAGGCTGTTTCGGACGGAAGGCGTAGATTTCATCAATGTAGATGACTTGAAGGCGGCGGCCGGGTTTGGGGATTTGTGGTAATAGATGGATGGAGTTAGATGTAGGCGTTGGGATATGGGTATGATCGATAATACAGATATCACGGAACATCCCTATAATCTTCCCAGAAGATTCTCAGGATCAAGCTATCGCTTACAATGTTTCGACTTTGGCAGGTGTTGTCAGGCAGGAATCCCTTTCATTACCGGCTCTCGAGACTTGCCTGCAGAAAGAGCACCATGTCAAGAAACTTTTTCGCTCCTTCCCTGTTGTATTTCAGCAACCCTCATACCACCTAAAGATCTAATATCTCTCTCTGCATTCACGGTTGTATTTCTTCATAGCCACAGTATTAGCCAACGTATTACGGGATTCCGTCTCATACACACCACACCGACTACTGCATCATTACTTCCAGCCCACACCAACAGATAAGTCAAAATGTCGACAAAAAGCACATCTAGAGTCCGTAATTGCAT
Source organism: Diplocarpon mali (assembly GCA_024741835.1). NCBI lineage: Eukaryota > Fungi > Ascomycota > Leotiomycetes > Helotiales > Drepanopezizaceae > Diplocarpon > Diplocarpon mali. The sequence continues at coordinate 36,105 of JAENRP010000383.1, read as the reverse complement.
TGCCATCAACGCCAATGACTATGCGATTACCGATCTTGCTTCTATCGAGGCCCTTTTGTACCGGAAGAGGGTCGCAAGAAAGTGGCAGAGCTTGTCGGCTTCCTTCTAAGGTGCTGTCTCCAAACTGTGCTGATTGTATGCAGCAGGACGCGAAAATCAAGTTATCGGACAGAGAAGCAGAGAAAAGAGAAGTACGAGGACGAGACAGTAGAGCATACGAGGGATCCTAGGGGGCCCGGAGCGAACCGAGGGTTTGCTGCTGAATCGTTTGGTGCTGCTATGAGAGGGCGGCATCTGAACGAGGTATTGGAATTCCCAGGTGCCGTTGACCCTATAGATTGAGTCATTACTGATCCGTCGCAAGGGGAAAGCTGCAGAGCCATCCGGCTTCTGGAAGCTTGTACCGAGTGCTGAACACGAGGGAAGCAACCAGATGGAGATACTACCGGCAGAAAGACCATCATGGGAGCCATCTGATAAGCTGGACTTCCTCAAGCATCTGGCTTTGAATTTCCGATCCCCTGACAATCTCAAGGCAGGAAGAAAGAGGAAGCTCGAGTCAGCATATCCTCAACCACCCTCGCCTACAGATTCCGAGTACGAAGGAGACTTTGAAGATATACGAAGAACAGACCACGCATTCAAGCACCCACACAAGAGACCCAAGTTGACTACATCGCTCCATAGCAGTGGTCATACTATCATCCAAGATGGTCTCTTACCTTCGACTGCCTCGCCCAGAGGAGAGGTTCGAATCGAGAGTGAAAGATCTCATCCTCAGCGTCAATGCATGACTGCGGACGGCATGTCAGGGGCGGCATCATCAATCTCGTGCTTTTCATCTGGAAGAGATTCTGGAGAGAACAGATGGAACATTTTCGGTTTTCCTCGTTCTCCACCAAGAGACAGGCCGGATTCCGAGTCTTCAGAAGGATCCCGCTTCCACGGCAACCGAAGGCTTAGTCTCACACAAGTTGCCACACAATCTCTCGTTACTCACCCTGACTCCACGCCTTGTTTTACCGGAACCTGCCAGGCGACAGTCTATCGTTCATTTGGAACGCAAACAGGAGCTGCCAATGGAGAAAGAAGCTCGCTGCAGTTTCCGGCTCCTGCACAGCCTCTTTGTGAGCCTGGTATCGAATATCTCGATAAAGAAAAAAAGCAGAGCAAGTTCTATAGCTCGGTGGCATCTCAGACTTCAGACAAGCGCGAACACGCGCTTCAGCCCCCACTCAAGTCGTTCATGTCGGCCAGTAAGGTCATCCCACACCCCATGATGTGAGAGACGCTTGGAAGTCACCTCTGGTACTCGGTATAGTCTTTATCTGGGTCAATCAACAAAAGCGCTGGGGGTTTCAATTTTCGTCTTCACAGTCAAGGGCTCGTGGCTGAGATCAAGCACAATATTCGGTCTTTCACGGCGAGATTGTTGAGTTAAGGAGCTGCTAACTCCTTTTATGTTTGCCTGCGTTACTGCTCTCGTTGCTGCTCCCGTGAAATTAACGCGTTTCTTGGCTGTGTTGAGATGTTTGCTCCTCCGCTTCTGGTAAGCGGGTCTCCCCAAAACAAGAGCTCGCTTCTGTTGCGGTTACTTTTCAGAAAATTGCTGCTGATGAATGTATTAAAGGCTGTATGGCTTCGGTTGACTTTCTTTCACCCGCTGCCACGCAAAGGGATTAGGCTGTTCTGCTGGCACGTGTGACTGGGAAGCGTGAGAGCGTGTCTTGATGTGACTAATGGGAGGACCTTAAATCAGTGCACACCATGAAAAGGCACGTGCAGAATGAAACTTGTTCTTCTTGTATCTCCTCGTGTGGCAGAAGTTCGCCAAAATACTCGTTGCCCAGTCTCCATGGAAAGGTACGCGCTACTGTGGCTAGCACTGAGAGTTAAAATTTGGAACGCGAATTGATCAGAGATCAATTAAATGAATTGACCTCGTACTCGGCAACTCCTTGGATTTTCTACAAAGGCTTTGAAGTAGCGTCAATCCAAAGGTATTTTGAAGAGTCGGCGTAGAATAGTTTCATGCCAAGCAGTACTAGAAATATGTACCACTGACTTGGAGTAAGAGCCTCTTCAACTTGATTTGCGGACCTCTTCACATATCAACGCTAGAGAGAGATACTAGAATGAAGAGGGTGTAGCTTTAGAGAATTTAAAGTATAACTTAGGAGCCTAGATAAAAGCTTTTATACCCAGAATCTCTTAGGCTATATATAATTTCTGGAAAAGGACGATTTTAGGCCAGATCTCATGGATCTCACGAATCTGGGTCGGAGAAATTGAATCTGACTATATAGAGCTTGGATTCCGAAAACTACTTTTCGAAAGCTCCAGTCTAATTCCCTCGGATTGACTTCAAGAATTCCATACGATCCGGCTTTTCTCTCTCAGCCGGTACAGTAGCCCGGTGTCGGAACCTCGGCACGGCTCATGAGCGACGACTGTCTTGCCAGGAAATCCTTACTCAGTTAACCTGCATCCATACCAGCATCACGATGAGCACTCATGATTCCGAGACAACTTTTGCTGAGGCAACGACCGTGCAAGCACTATCGTCTCATACTTACCAAGCAGAATTTCCAGATGATTGGTGTATTGGCTCAGGTAAATGTCCATCTCCATGTGTCATTGTCGTTTCCCCGGTTGCTCCACCAGAATACGTGCTGTCTTCGTTTGCATTGGCGGCATATGAAAAGTCGGGGGTGCGTATTCGCATTCTTTCCTGATATCCTGCCGAGCTAGAGATGAGGCAAACCTCGTCAGATAATGGGCACTGCACATCTAGGAACTCGTCTGGAAGTCTCAGACCTTCAAATGCTTTCTGCCCATCATTAGATAGAGATATCGACACATCTCAATACATCTATACTAGCTGAATCCCTATCTAGTTCCCCATGGCGGCTTCGTCACAGCTGTATTTCTTCAAGTAGCCTCCACCCACTTCAACACCACGCTCCTTTCCCAGAACCAACCGCACACGATTGGCCTGCACCTCGACTTCCTTCGCCGCACACAGTCCGGCCCCGCCCTTTTCTCTGTGAGAGATATCAAGCTTGGCCGACAAACCTCTATCATTGGTGTTACACTCACCCAGGGTGGCCGTGAGGAGGTTACCGGTTCTCTGACGCAAAGCAACCTGAACACTGAATCTGGCGTGTCCCTCTCGACAGACTACTCCCTGCACCCACCACCTTTACCAGTTGACTTGAAGAAGCTCAGTGAAGACAGTGACGAGAACTGGACGAGACTAGATGAGATGCCGTTTGCGCACTTCAGAAAAGCAACGAAGAAAACGCTATTCCATTTCCCACGCGAGGGGCACCAGAGCAGATTCTTTGCTGACGAATGGATTCGACTTGCCAATGGAGAGAAATGGACCAACACCTCGCTCGGATACGTGGCTGACATGTTTGCTATGCCTGTTGAGGCCCACCTCAGCAAGCTCAATCCTTACGACCCGAGGAACAAGGGAGAGGCCGGCGATCCTCCAGCCAGATTCTGGTATCCGACGGTGTTGATAAATTTGGATGTCAAAAAGGCATTACCAGAGGAGGGAGTCGAATGGCTGTTCTCAAGGACTACCACGAAGCAGATCAAGAACGGAAGGATGGATCTGGACCTTGTCATTCTCGACGAGGACGGTGAGATTGTAGCTTTAAGTCACCACATAGCTTTGGCGGTTGGATCAGAGCGAAACCTTGCTAAGAGAAATACTAGCGCCAGTAAGATATAATGAGATTTAAGGCATGGACGAATAAGAGAAGTCACAGACACGTAGATAGGCTGGGTAATCTAGTTCTAATAGAGCCGAGTCTCTGAGATTTCCTGGTGGGAATTTCCCAATTGACACGACAGCTTGCATGGACTGAAGGATCTGAAGTGATGACAATTCACAAGGTCTTTGGATCGCCGAAAGTCTTGTTCTTCAACAAACAAATGCTCACCTATAACTAACAACAGATCCGTGTGGAACAATAGTACTAGTGAAACACGGCGTGCCTCCAAATACAAGCACTTCGCAGCTGGCGTTTGACCTGGTTCAAGGTTTTATCCATCACCGAAATCTGAAAAAACGGAAGCCCCACCGAAGCCTTTGTTAGCGTGTCAACCCCCCGTCGACTGACCTCGAGTGCCCACGAGCATCTCAACCCACGACCCAGTGTTTCTGACGCTATGAGTCTGTTAAGGACGAGGCCTACACCACGACAAGAGGAACGCTCTCTGCCTCACACAAACCTGCCATAGGAAGAGGCCCTTGGATGTGAGGAACCGAGGACTTCGCAACACGGGGCGGTCGAAAACAACATGCCGGAGAGCGGACAGGCAGTAAACAAAGAAACGGTTCAAGTGGTTAGCAATGGCCATGTGGTACCCAGTGCCACCGTGGCAGAAGTCGACGATTTTGGACTCCCGATTGTCAAACACGAGGCCACAATGACTGAAGAGCCGAAAACTCTAGGGGACGAGCCGACAGGATCTAGAGTCAACGGGCACGCAGCGAAACAAGCTTCTGAATCTGTGGCATCGATCGACGCGGCAAAGGTCCAAATCGATTCTCAATATGAGGAATCCAAGGATGCCCGAAAAACGCCACTGCCATCTGGAACACCCGTCCCGCTACAAGAACCCGGGGAAGAGGCCCAAGGAGCAACGGGAGCTGCCTCTCCAGGGCCTGCGAGCCTTCGGGCACATATTGAAGAGAGTTCCCATGATGTGAATCGACACGAGCCCGCGAAAGACGCGCCTGCAGAGCCCTCTCCTGAGCAACCGATGTACATTACAACTGGGGTAGACGACGCCAAGTACGGGCCAGGGGAGAAGGACGAGGAGGAACGTAAAGAGGAGCAGGCGCAAGAAGACAAAGGCTATGCCCGGGCTCATAGCTCTCGGACTGGTGGTATATCAGAGTGGTCGCACCAACATACCGCTCAGCTTGACATGAAATCGCCTGTAGTGGAAGAGGATGATGAGTGGCAGACCATGCCAGCCTTTGCACCTTACGATATCTACGATGATGATAACAGACTTATTGCGAGAGAGGCGCACGACTCCGACCATGAGGCAGATGCTTATGAAGGACTTGGTGGAGCTGGGAAAGGATACACCAGGGTTCAGTTGGACGAGGACGCTCAGTCGGCAACAAGTCTTGACGAAAACACTCAGTATCTCTTCAAGGATGTTAACGGCGGTACAGGAACCGGAGAAATGGAGGACGAAGAGCAGCGCGATGCCACCTCTCAGATGCAGGCGACTAAAGATCTCCTGACCGAAGGACAAAGAATTGCATATGTTGGCATGACCCGTTTGATTATCTCAAATATGGTTGCTACAGCGGAATCAATGTCTTCTACCAGAGGGAGCAAAAAGGAAATCCAGATGGCAGCTGAAGCTATGCAGATGTGGAGTCAAAAAATGATGGTGCGATTGTATGCCCACATGGAGATTAGTACCGCGGAACAGATAATGATCGAGCAGTTGGCTCACCATGGTGTTGTCCCCAAAGATCTGACGCCTACCCTCATGCAAAATGCCCGGGTCAAAAATCCTATGGCTGAGAAGCAGCCCCTAACTCCGGGGTTGTCATCACCCAGACCGGACTCGGTAACCTCTCAGAATAGGAGTCCTCGCCTGTCTCTCTCATCACGGCCATCCGTATCTTCTCCTCGACTGCCCGCCAGTCCCTACCGGTACGACGAAGAAGAAGTGGCCCGGGCACCGCCTCCGTATGAAGCGCATGAAAGTGACGATTTGCCAGAAGTGCGTACTCCTTCGCAACTCCCAACAACTGCAAGCCTCGATATTGATCTTCGCTGGACTGTTCTTTGTGATCTTTTCTTAACCCTCATTGCCGATTCAGTCTACGATGCCCGGTCCAGGGTACTCTTGGAGAAGGTTGGGGACAACATGGACGTTTCGTGGCTTGAAATATGCCGGTTCGAGAAGCGGGTCACGGATTCTCTGGAAATGCAACATGCCGCAGAGAAAGAGAATTGGAACGAAGATGAGCATAAAGAAAGCCGAAGAAAAATGGCCTTGAATAAAAGGTACATGATGATGGGTCTTGCAACTGTTGGAGGTGGCTTGGTGATTGGCCTTTCCGCGGGACTTCTGGCTCCTGTGATTGGTGCCGGCCTTGCCGCTGGTTTCACGACTATTGGCGTTGCGGGTACAAGCGGTTTTCTGGCTGGCGCTGGAGGAGCGGCCATCATTACGTCTGGCGCTGCTGCTTCGGGGGGTATCATTGCTGTGCGAGCTGCGAATAGACGAACAGGAGCCGTCAAGACCTTCGAATACCGCCCTCTACATAACAACAAGCGAGTAAATTTGATAGTCACTATCTCAGGATGGATGACAGGCAAAGTTGACGATGTTCGACTACCGTACAGTACAGTTGACCCTATCATGGGAGATATATACTCTGTGCTCTGGGAACCTGAGATGCTTCAAAGTATGGGAGCTACTATTAATATCCTAGCAACAGAGGTCAGCAACCTTTACGATACCGCGTCTCACTACTAACGATTACAGGCTTTGACTCAAGGTCTCCAACAAGTACTCGGTAGCACAATATTGACAAGTCTCATGGCTGCCCTGACACTTCCTGTCATTCTGACAAAATTGTCCTACTTGATCGATAATCCTTGGACGGTTTCCCTTGACCGAGCAAACGCGGCTGGTCTCATTCTTGCGGACTCGCTTATCGATCGCAATTTGGGTACTCGGCCCATCACTTTCGTTGGCTACTCTCTCGGGTCCCGCGTCATATTCGCCTGCTTGAGAGAGCTTGCAAGGAAAGGGGCCTATGGGCTCGTACAGAATGTCTACCTATTTGGCTCGCCAATCGTGGCGAAGAAGGACGAATATCTGAAAGCGAGGTCTGTTGTTGCTGGTCGTTTTGTAAACGGCTACGCAAGGAACGATTGGATTCTGGGGTATCTCTTTCGCCTAACTAGTGGCGGAATCAGTAGGGTTGCGGGACTTGCTCCCGTGGAAGAGATTCCGGGCTTGGAAAACGTCGATGTCACAGAGCTTGTACCAGGACACATGGCATACCGAACAGCCATGCCTAAACTACTTCGGGAGGTCGGCTGGCTTGTAGAGAGCGATGAATTCACAGAAATAGAAGACCCAGACCCCGAGAATCATCAACAGCGCCAGAGAGAGCTGATCAACGAGATTGAAGAGGCAAGGAAGGAGTTCGAGAAGAAGGAGAGAGAGGAGAAAGCGAAGGGCAAATTCGGCTTTTTCAGCCGCAAGAAGAAGAATGCGGTTGAGCGAAAAGAATGGGAGACATATGAAGAGTCCAAAGGAGAACCAGAGAGCTCGAGCAGAGTTGAGGATGGCCAAGGAAACAAACACGGCATACTTTTCGATATTGATGCCATTCGTGCTGAATTGGCGAGCGAGCAGATGGAAGTCAAAGAACTCAAGTCCACACTTCCGCCCATCAGACTCGACTTAGGCTCTTCGTCATCCAGTCCAACCAGCCCATCCAACCACCGCAACTCTCCACTTGAAAGAAAATCATACGATGCGTATACAATGCTGCAAGTAAGCAAACCTTCACCAGCTGCCTCCCCGCGACAACCCAGCAGCGAGTGGGTTACACCCGGCCGGTCACACACTCCTTTCTACGGCGCAGACGAAGAAGAGATCCAAATGACTTTCGATTCCGCCTACCGTTCGCCTTCACTCTCGGCAGCCATGCCTGACAACCCTCTACCCCTACAAGCGCCAGCGCCCCTAAATCCTCCAACACCAAAGCCAACTGACCGTGAAGCTACACTACAAAGGCCGGAGCTGAAGAGTAGCAGCACGATGCCGTCTACATTGCCGCCATTAGACTATGGGCACAACGCATGGGCGGACGAAGACGAGGACTTCGGGGTCGAGAAGGAGATCGAGATGACTTTTGCATAACCATCTCAAGTTTTAAATGGGGCTTCCGGTGGCCAAAACCTTGAGCAGACGATATATGCCGTATTTGGGTTAGATCAAGCGGATGTTGTAAGCACTTGAAGAAAGAGGGAAATCCGGTGCATAGTATTCCATTTGTTTTGTTGCATCTTACAGGTATGGGGAATCATTACATAGCGTAGCGGTAGCACTGACTCTCTCTCTCTCTTTCTTGTTAATTCTTCCTCGAGGCAAGCACATGGCCGTTATATAAATTATGGGCGGGCGTCTCGAGCAAACTTTGGGCGGACTTATCACAGCTTTCTGACAATCTCTGGGGCGTAGGAAATTTAATACTAGTCTTCCACGACCAACGCCTGAAGTCGCCTCCACCTTTGGTCAAACTATGTATCCTTGTGACCTGACAAACGTTGAATTTATATTTCACGTGGGAGTGCGGTCCCGGTTGCTAGCTATCTCACTTTCATACTCTAAGCTGAGCGTGTTACGATGATTTGCAAGCTGTCTTCTCTCTCTCTCTCTCTCTCTCTCTCTCCCTCTCCCAGGACATCTATGCCGCATAGTAAGCCGGCGAAGAGAGTCAGAGAGCTTTCGACTCAGAGTCCACAGTGGGTTCCCGCGGTCACACGACCAAACTGGCGTCTTCAGCTTCTACGAAGTACATCTGCCTCCGACCATACGAATATCCTAATCTGTGCACTTGCACAGCCTTCGAGGGCTGGTCTATGTTTTGGTCGTCTCCGGGGCTTCTAGCTAATGAATACCTCAAGTTGAGCCATCTCGGCGTCGATTGCATTCGAGTGATATACTGTTGATTTCGGGCTAGGCTGTCCCCTTCCTCACCAAGCGTTTTTGTGCGGAGGCTTGTAGAGCATGTGAGCTTGGTAGGGCAACCAGTTCTTACTCTACTCCTGAGCTTGGATGGAATTTTTGGAGTTTTTGGAATGCAAGAGGGAGTGTGATAAAAGAAGAAACTCACAGAGCGTGAAACACTCGCTGGCGCTCTGTCCCGGGACGTAGCTTGGTGGCAGCATAGACCAGCTTGCACAGGAGTATCCTACCTGTATTGACACTATGGCACGGGAATTGCTCGGATGTAGGCTGTAGAGCCCTGAAGCCATTATCTATTTCTCCAGGATTGATTGTCAATCCAATCAAACCTAGAAGTCCAAAAGCCCAACGCCGATTGCAAACGCGAAGTGGGGTATGACCAGTACGTGCCTAGAATCTACAGGATTTCTAAGAGTAGGAGATCTGTCTATCGGCATTCCCTCGTTGGGTAAAAGCAATTCGTAAGAGCATAATTTGTACAAGTTTTGGGGAGTGGCGTTTTTTCCCCCTTGATGTAGGTGGTTTTTTCAATGCCAGGTGTTGAGGACCCGGCCTGAATGTCGATCCTTCGGTAGTCGTACAGTATCATATCGTTCTCGTACATTGGGAGTCTATCTGGGATGCTTCATTTCTAAAGCTCTTCAGATAACATCCCTTCTCTCCCATCCTAGAGGCTTGATGTGCTCGATACCCTTGCCAGGGTGTGGGGTATCCAGGTCCTTGTACTCGGAAACGAAGGGATTCGGATCTTCCTTCTGGTCCAGGTTGCCTAATGTGTGGTTGACTTCACGATGCTTAGCTTCGTCGGCTCGAATGTAAAGCAATAGGTCTCTCATAGTTCTTGAACCTTCAGGCATCTTCCAGTAGTTGACTGCGAGATCTGGGACCTTGAACTTAGGGTCTTTCCACTTTGGAAGCTTCCCGGCTTCGATGTCTTGGATGGCGAGAGTATACGTCAGAACCGCTTCCTCCTCCAGGTAGCCCACGAAACGGTGGCAAGTTCGCGGAGAGATGAGGTAGGAGAGGAACATCGAGTTGAAGAAGACACCCTGAGCACCAAGGACCATGAATTTCATAAACCAACCGGGCTCGGCCATCTTAAGAAAGGTGAGGAGATGCATCCGCTCGTTGTAAGCTTCCTCCAGCAAGGTCTCGATCCACCCGTTGTCTCGCTTAAGTCTTCTGAGACTGTGGAGATGGCGAATCATACCTGCTACCATTCCTGGAACGCCTGCTACTGATTCCAGGAATATCATTCTGACGAGCCATTTGGGCTCGCTCATGCGATACGGCTTGGTCGCTGCCACCGCGTTGCTGTCGCCAATTTTCTTGGGTGCTTCCACATCATGCTTGTATCTAGTCGCGGTGTCCATGCCAAACCTCAGCAATCTGACCATGAAGAGAGCTACCCAGTCCGAAAGGTCTTTGGGTTTTCGGTGGGCGTAGTATATGTTCTTTCTCATCTTCTCGGCGTCGTAGCTATGGGACAGAGTCAGCCTCTGCATTTACGTGAACATTTGAAAATACTGACGGTGGGTGCGGCCATGCTGCTTCGGTCTTTTTGATGTGCTCATGGTCCGGAGAAGGAAAGATGTCACGCAGCTGTGTTCTAGGCGTCGAGGAAAATTGACGTCTGGAATGGAGACTGTGTACACTGGTCAAACGCACACAGGCCGTACTGGTTGATACTCCATGATTTTGGGATAAGTTTACTAAGGCTCTTGAGAGCCGTTCAACTGATCGCTTCGGGAGTGGTAGCTTCGTTGGAACTGTGATTGCATACATCGAGGTCGATTAGTGATTCAAGCTTGGACGTGGGAAAGGGGAAGAAGTGATAGTAGGAAACGTTTCTGTGCTTGTCTCAACAGCTCAGAGGATTCTTGGGATAGCAAAATTGAGTACCTCAGTACTGAGTATCTCGTTGTTCCTTATACAGAGGCGTAAAGCGTTCGTGGCGACAAAGAAGTAAGCAGTGGTAGACCAATACCGATACTTTTTCCTTTCTGACGATGACGCCCACATAGAAAAACGCTTGAGCCCCGGCCTGATACTCGGGATACGAGTATTGGCGATGTATCTTCTTACACGTCGGGATTCGAAAAAAACTCGGTTTGGGACTGAGGGGATGCTCTGGTTGGATATTCGCTGGCTCAGCCTTGTCCAGTCTACCCTGTGGTCAGTGCATAGCCTTGTCCGTCCCGAATACTCCCGATCCTCGAGCGAAAGGAAATTTAATATTCTTCTGAAGAGCGGCTTATTCCGAACAGCGACGGGGGCGTTCCAGTTTTCCAAACTCCGTTGACCGTGGATATTTCCATGTAGATGATGCGAATGCGGCCACGTTCATTTGCCACCTGCCCCTTGCCTCCTGGCTATACGGAGTAGCTTCTCAGCCTCATTCTACATACCTCTCTCGAACTCGCTCGGAACTTCCCCCGGAGCTGTATGTAGCCTATCTAGCTACAAGTCATGAATCGTTCGGAAGCCAACTGCTCAAGCATGTAGTACGCATCTGTAGAGCTCTATCACTGAGGCGATCGTATCAGTCTATACAAATATTTACAAGACGTAGATAAATTCTCTTTCTATTAGAAATATACAAGGTACGGAGATTACCGCACGGAGCGGAGGCTAAGGCTTGGTAAGCCTACCTTGTATATATACTACTTCAGCTCTCTAGAACTAGAATCTATACCTTTTGATTCTGTTATAGTAGCAATTCCTAGAATCGATTAACTCAATCAATCTCTCCAATCTTGAACCTGCTTCTTAGTAAAACACAACTACACAATACCTCTTTATATACCCCTATATATATATACCTTCTCCCCCTTTTTACCCCTATTTTTTCACCCCTTTTTTTTCAATAACCCTAACTTAATAAAAATGACTAAGAAGACCACTAAGAATAACGACGCTAAGATCAAGCTTAATTGGTCTAACTACTGGGAATGGGAACTAGCTACTATTTAAAACTTGGCTATAAATGGCTATCTCTAATGGGCTATCGGCCCTGTTCCTCCGAAATCTGCCAAATCTGAAGGTAAATAGGAAAAGAAGAACTAAGAGGCTATAGCTACTATAGCTAAAGGCCTTACCCCTAGCCTTAATAGAAAGTATCGCACCTAGATTATGGTCGACGATGCTTACGCTCTTTGGAACGCTTTTAAAGCAGGAGAGAGCAAACTTGTCGAGAACTCTGAAACTTATATGAACTTGATCAAACAGTTCAATAAGGCCAAGTATATTCCCTACTCTAAGTCGTTTAAAGACTACGTCCTGCGACTCAAGAGTATTCAAGCTCTCCTCTAAGGCTATAGCAACCCTCCTAACGATACCCAAATGAAAAAGCAATTGCTCAACAGTCTTCCAACAGTTGGAATATAGAGTTCAATTATAATCAACCTTAAAACCTCTCCTATAACCTTGCAAAAGACAATCGTCGCAATTTAAGAGTACAAAGTGACGTATAGACAAGAGCTAAAGGTGGCGCCTGTATCTACGCAGACAGCTGCATTGATCGCTAAGGCCTACCTCGCAGGAGGAGGAGGCCGCAATAGAGATAGCGGCAGAGGCAGAGACAGAGGCAGAGGCAGATACAGAGGCAGAGGTAATAGAGGAAGAGGAGGAATACAATAAGGAGGAATACAGAAGGGAGAAAGAGGAGGGAAATGTTATAATTGCGGCAAAACTGGCTATTGGAAAGCAAAGTGCTAGACGAAGAAGAGAGGAGGAGATAAAGCCAGAGCTTAGATAGCTAAAGACAATACAACCTCATCTGTCTACTCTTATTCCTTAAAACGTAAAGTTGCCTTAATAATAGAAGCTATTAAGACAGCTCTAAGCTTAGAGGCAGATTAGCCTTCTTAGAAAGTAGACTCCGGCGCTATAAGACACTTCTCTAGAGTATAGAACGATTTTATTAAAATCAGGAAGTAGAATAACCCAAAGCAAGTCAGAATAGCAAATAGCGCGCTCTTAGAAGCAATTAGCTATAGAGACTATATTATTAATAATAAACTGACGCTATATAACGTATAGTACGTTCCATCATTTGGCAATACTCGACTTATATCAGTCTTAAAGCTCAGCGACGATAATATTACTATAATCTTTAATAAAGAAGAGGCAAAAGGGTATTAAGGCGACGATATAGTATTTACTATACTATAGCTTAGTAGATTATTCACTTTATCTCGATCGCATACTGCTATTGCAACTGAAGCAAATGAAAAGGCTATAAATCTTAGCCTTATACAACCTTTAGAACTAATTAATATAGAGACAACACTTTAAAACTCGAATAAAACGGATTCAGAGCTCCTCTATAGGAGACTAGGCCACCTTAACTATACTGAGCTAAAGAAGCTAATCGACGACAACTATGGCCTGAGTATAGAAGCTCGAATCGCTTTAAAAGGAGAGAGAAACTGCAAAAGCTGCTTAGCAGGCAGAATAAAGGAGCAATTTAATAAGAAAACAGATATAAGAATAGATAAGATCTATAGAAGACTCTACGCCGATATATTAAGAACACTACCGCTATTAATTAAGGGGTATCGCTACTTCCTATTAGTAGTAGATAATACCTGCAGATGCTGTTAGATAAGGCTACTAAAGAATAAAAGCGCCGACGAGATATAGCCAAAAATCAAAGACCTAAAGAAGCAACTAGAGATAGAGAACTCTACTTCAGTAGTATACTAGAGGTCTGATAATAGTATAAGAGAGTTTGGAGGCAGATTCTTACTATAGCTATTAGAAGGAGGTATAACCCTAGAACCTTCACCTGCTTATAAGCATAGTTTAAATAGCGTCGTCGAACGATGGATGTACGAAATTACAAAAATAGCTCGCTTTTGCATATACGACGCTAAGATGAACAGCTATATGTGGTGCTACGCTATAGAATGGGCCTATAGGCTGAAGAATAGGAGGCCTACGAAGGCTCTACCTTTTGGAGAGCTAAAAGGCCTAACTCTATTAAAGGCGTACTCAGAACGTACTAAAGATCTCTTAAAAATCAGAGTATTTAGGTCAAGAGCGTTCTTATTAAATAATAGAGGAAATAGCCTAGGTAAGTTCGAGTCAAGAACTATAATAGGAGCTTGGATACTCGTAGGTATAATAAGCTCGAAGACGTATAAGCTATTAAACGTCAAGACTCTAAAAGAACTAATATCTGCTAATATCAAATTTAACAAATACTTAACGTATAATGTAAGAGAAGTACAACTGCAGGAAAGACCTCAGAATAGGAGGCTAGCACATAGTGCTATAAGCTTAATAAGACCTATAAGGCCAGTAGATATTATAGAAAGACCTCTTGTAAGAGTTATAAAGAGGCTAGTATATGAAACTGAAAGAGTATATAGTACTGAAAGACCTGTAACGTTAGAGTCGTTAGAAAATAGGCAAATCTATAGCAATAAAGCTGAAGTAAGAGGTACTAAACCTCAAAGGGTGATAGAAAACATCCCTAAAGCGTCTAATCAACGCGTTCTAAAGCAAATAGAGACTCCTACCTTACGGTATAGCAGGAAGCTAAAGCCAAAACGAGTATTTGGCGAGATTAATACTTAAGAGAGTGCATTAACCTCTATAGGAAATCAACCAACTATTCCTATAGAGGTAATATCAGTATATAACGCGCTAAGTCAGAATCCAAAAGAATAGAGAGAAGTAATACTTAGTGAATTCGAAGCTATAAAATCAGCAGGAACCTTTAAAATAATATTAGGTAAACCTCCTATTAAGAGAAAGCTAATAAAATCGAGATTAGTTCTGCGAAATAAGATTGTAAATAGAGTATTAGTAAGAAGGAAGGCTAGAATCGTACTAAAAGGCTATAAGCAATAGTATAAGGTAGATTACTTTGATACTTTTGCTAGCGTTATTAGGCATATAACTCTACGAGTTCTACTCGCCTTTGCAGCCTCGAGAGACCTAGAAATCGAGTAAATCGATATCGATACAGCCTTCTTAAACGCGTACTTAGCTAAAGACGTATATATGGTACTACTAGACGACGAATGCGACCTATTCTACGAATTATACCTTCAACTTTAAGGAAAACAAGCCTATATCAAGCTTCTAAGGTCATTATACGGCCTAAAACAAGTACCTCGAGAATAGTAGCTACTAGTCAAAGATGAAATAGAGAAGGCTAGCCTACGAAGCGCTAAAGCAGATCCAAATCTATTTATATAGGAAAATCAAGCTAATAATACAACTGCGTATATATTAGTCTTTATAGACGATATACTAATTATCGGAAAATAATAAGATTGCGATTACCTTAAAAAGAAGATTCTCAATACTTAGAAAGGAAAAGACCTAGGGCCAATTAGCACCTTTATTAGAATATAAGTTGAACGAGATCGCAAGGCTAGAACGCTACGAATTCACCAAATAGACTATATTAAGAAGATTCTTAATAGATTTGGAATAGCTAATTGCAAAGGGAATAACCTACCAGCCTTAGCTAGTATAGTATTAAGGAAATTAGGTATAGATAAAGCTTATACTAACAAGCTACTATAACCTGAAGATATCTCACTTTACTAATAGATTATAGGAAGCGTTATATACCCCTTGAACCTTATAAGGCCAGATATCTCCTATATTGTCAGCCAATTGGCACGGCATATAGCAACCCCTTTACAAGATCACCTCCAAGCTACGAAACCCCTCCTGCGATACCTATAAAAGACCGCCGAAGATGGAATTATATATGGAAAAGGCGAACCAAATCAATTCGACGCTTATACAGATACCACTTAAGCTATAGAGAACGATAGGAAGTCATTCTAAGGCTAGCTTATTAAGTATAATAAAGGAGTTGTTAGCTGGGCTGCGAATAGGCAAAAATCTACTTCTCTAAGTAGTGAACAAGCCGAGATAATGGCGGCTTCTGACAGCTCAAGAGAGGTAGCTTGGATGCTAAAGCTATTCGCCGACCTCAATATATAACTCGATCGATTACCTTGCTTATGGCTTGATAACGAAGGAGCGAGATCTCTTACTAAAGAATGAAAATTTTCAGCTAAATCGAAGCATATCGACGTTCGACACTTTTATATAAGAGACGATATAGTAGCTAAAGGCAAGATAACAGTAGCTCATATACCCGGAAACGATAATATGGCAGATTCCCTTACAAAAGCTCTGCCAGGACCCGCTTTCGAGAAATACAAGGGTTATATGGGCCTACCGGAGCGAAAATCGACAAAAGAAGGCTATATAAAGGGAGGAAACCCATAAAAGGAACATATATATAGAGGAAACCTATAGGAAGGCCATATATAGGGAGGAAATCTATAATACGACTATATAAAGGATGAGAAGCTATGGTATAGCTAAGTCAGAGGTACTCTTATACTACAACGCACGTTTGTATACTGCGGGGCGGCTGAACTCCATATAAGGGAGACGTAGGCGCCATATACTAGAGAGTATATTGTAGGAGTTAATAAGGCCTAGACTATACAAAAAAAAAAAAAAAATGTGGGGGCTCTTTACTCTGAGTTCTATAGAGCTTTGTAGTAGGGGGCATGTTAGAAATATACAAGGTACGGAGATTACCGCACGGAGCGGAGGCTAAGGCTTGGTAAGCCTACCTTGTATATATACTACTTCAGCTCTCTAGAACTAGAATCTATACCTTTTGATTCTGTTACTTTCTTACTCTTTTCGTTGACTGGCCATGGATTACCCTCCAAAAAAGAGCAGCCGAGAGCGCGCTTTATCTTGGTAAAGCTGGCTCTGGGTACTCCATCGAAGGCCTTTTTCTTTTGCTTTACTGCATCGGTCAGCCGAGGAAGAGATTTCAAAGGCTCTTGGCTGTAGCCATTCCCCCGAGGCAAATGTCCATACCAGATGCCTGGCCTACTTTCGTTCGCCACTTCCACGTGCTTTGTTTACTCGCAGCCACAATCTGTTATACTGGTTTCACCTCCTCAGAAGTCCTTCTTCCACTTGTCCAAGATGTCCGCAGACAGAAGGGAATCTAAGCAGACCGATGTCGAGAAGCCAGAGACCGAAGAGGCTACCTATAATCCCTCGAAAAGATGAGAGCATATGATCACGCATGAGGCTTCCTGCTATTGCTTGCAGCGTCAAGTACACTGTCACTCTCGATGAGCCTTTCCCCAAGCAAATAGCAGATCCATGCAAGTGCAGCATTTGCACTCGATGCGGCTACCCAAGGTATTGTTTACTATGTGTACTCGCTTAGGCGAGACATCGTTCTCCCAGACATCCTCTCTTATAGCAGTGACTAAGAACAATACTACAGGGAGACCACACTCTGGGGGCTTGCTGGTTCACGACAGCAAGGAGAAAACCCGTCAGTTGCAAGGATTGTGAAAGTTCGGTGCTGATCGACTTCAATGGCACGCCTCTTGCTGGGCTAGAACCCGACAAGGATGAGCTGGCCATCGACACGGGCATCTGAATCTTGGGGAATTCTTAGAGAGCAAGGACAACGGCTTACACTGGCTATAGTCGGTGAGAAATTCCAAGGCCACCATCGACTTTAACGCCATGATCTACACCACCACGAACGGGAGAAAGCTGCGATAGAGATGACGGCAAGAAGACTAGTCCTGATTCAACCGTTTGCTTGTTGGCCAGTGAGTCTGGCAAGCGGATAGTGGTGGAAGAGCACAGTAGATCTGGTTTGGCTGGCTGCTAGCAACTGGAGGGCCCGAGAGGGGTCGCTTGACGCGAGTCATGTGACGACAACGAAAGCACCCGACACATCGACCTGGTCCGTGCACCACGGCTAAGTTGTTTGAAGGCTGTCTCGAGAGTTTGAGCGGATTTGAGCGACTTTGGACCATATGACCCAAGTCGAGCCGGGCACTGGGAGAACCAGCCGTGCAGCGTCGGAGCCCTCCTACATGTGAAGAACTACTTTATATACTCAACCCTCCACTGCAGATCCCACTTGGACGCCAACCGCGCACAATCTCCCGAGCAGGCCATCGTCGGAAACTCACGACAGCGACGCGCAAACCCGCCAGCCATGGGCCACTCACACCTGGACCACGCTGCGATGGGCCACGGCGGCATGGATATGGGGGGACCCGCGAGGTGCAACATGAACGTAAGCCGCGAGGAGGATCTCACCGGGCGGCTTCTTTCGCTCGCTCACTGGCTGATGATGTGACGGGTCGCAGATGCTCTTCACCTGGGACACGACGAACCTCTGCATCGTCTTCCGCTGGTGGCACATCCGCACCACCGGCGGCCTGCTCTTCTCGCTCCTCGCCGTCGTAGCCCTCACCGCGGCCTACGAAGCCATCCGGTCCGCCTCGCGCCGGTACGAGAACCTCGTTGCTCGCAAGACCGACGCGGTGCCCAGTAAGCCAGCTAGTTCTATTCCCCCCCCCCGAGACCAGTTCACCTTCGTTGCGCTTTCTTTCATGTCTGTAGATGAATGGGAAGAAATGAAAGCTGAGATGTTGCGTTTCTGCCGTGGAGCCGTTACTGAGACCACGCCTTTCCTGTGGACAGGGCGTAATCAGGTTGAGGTTAGCAAGAGGGCGCACGTTATCAAGGCGCTGCTGTATGCGGTGCAGACCTTCTACGCATTCATGTTGATGTGAGTCCCCACTTTCGGAACGACTGGAGACACCGCTGACGGGGGAATCGTGCAGGTTGCTCTTCATGACTTACAACGGATGGGTGATGGCCGCCATGGGAATTGGCTCCTTTGTGGGATATCTGGTCTTTGGAAACAATACCAGTGCTACCAAGGCTTCTGCTTGTCATTGAGGTGCGCCACACCATCGATACCAGCGGTTGCTCAGCCGCATGTGAGAGGGCTTTGGCAGGCTGCTTGCTTGTACTGGATCGTAGGGAGATTTCACTGATAGGGAACGAAGGAGCAATTGTCAGCCCTAGCAAATCTACTGAGTATAATTTGTTATCTGAGCTGCATAGCTTTTACTCCGACCTTGGTCTCGAAGTGCCTCTGCATCGAAGTGATATATACTATAGTAATAATTCAAAAAGTCAATCCGCTATCCGCTATCGGGCAAGATCTCGTCGCTCGCTCAGTACAAGAACCGGCCTGGTCCATCCGCCCAAAAAAATCGCTAGTAGTCCACCTGTCGTCAACCAATACTATGATATAATACAGTCATAACGTCGTTGTCGTGGCTCGACTTCACACACTTGGTGCTCTCCCTTCGCTCTCTTGGAACTGGCGTCCTGTCAACTCTTGACATCATCGACCTCGTCGTCGTCCTCATCGCTTGCGTGAGGGGTGCTCTGGGCCACAAGTCCCTCGCCACTAACACTCCGGCTCACGCTCGAGGATCTGGAATAGATACTGGCGCTCTTCTCAGAGATGGGTGAAATCACCACCCTGAACCGGCCTGCGTAGCTCTCAGCCAGCTCGCGCTCTTGTTCGGTATCGCCTTCCCTATGTCTGTGTTTACCAGGCAGTTCCATGCTCACTGTGAACCCCTTCTTCCTGAAATGTGCACTCCACTGCTTCAACTGTTCCTTCACGTCGCCGCCAAAATTGAGGTCTCGCTTGATCTTGGCAATGACACCTTGCTTGACCAAGGGCCACATGAACTTGGCCATTTTTGGCAGACGTGCTTCGTCAATAAGTTCTTTGCTGAATGAGCGCCACTCATGTTCCGAGACGCCGTACTTCTGGAGAGATGGCTCCCATTGAAAGCCCGATGCGAGCGACGCGCCTCTCGTGGGTACTCGGATCCGGCGCGGGGTGCGGACTGGAACGTCTGTTTGAACGAAAGAGATTCTGCGAGTAGAGGCGACCGAGGGAGAGCGGTCGCCGGGCGAGCCTGGGGGCACGAGACTGCCGCCGGTGCTCGCAGGTCGAGTGAGTGCTCTACCCTTACGCTGGGATCCGGTGACGCGTTGAGATCCGCTGCCGTTGACATGGTCGTTAGCGCGACGATTTCCACGGCCAGCTCCTTATCGGCAAGAATCAAGAAATATGGATACGAGGTGGGAGAGAGACGGGAGAGCTTACGATGATTTGAGCGGATTGACAAACTTCTTGGCCGTCGATTTCAAGGGCTTCTTGGACTTGTCCTTCTTATCCAGCTCGTCCAGGGCTGCTAGAACGTCCATATTCGAGTTGGAGCTGTGGTGCGAGACGCTGGATTGGGGTGCGTATGTATGTCGATATTGCGTTGGAAGGGGACGAGGCGGCAGACAATGGTGGCCGAGGAAGAGGGAGTTGAGCAGATGGAAAGTATGGATTTTGGCACGTTGGCCAGATGGTGGCTGTGTGCGGCTAAGGTAGGTTGAAGTATGTAATGTATCTAATCCTGTGACGGGATGGGACGCGACTCGAAGGATAGCGCTCGGTACGTCGGTACGTACCGATGTACTGAGGTAAGGCAGAAAGGTCGGAAGTCAGGCAGCCATGTGGGTAGAGGGAGCGTAGGGTAAAAGCTGTCGCTAGACTTCGGTGGGACGCGGGCGTTACTCGACTCGAGTACGAGTAGACCGTGGCATGGGGCTATCTACTCTCGCACTCTGGTCGTAGTCTGCTCGCACGAATCCTGGTTCCTGGGCAGCCGACGCAATTCAATTCCATTACATGTGTTTTACGTACGAGGAGGGCCTGTGCAGCTCGCGGTACAAGTATGCAGCAGCTGGTGCTTTGGTGCTTTGGTGCAATGCTGCAACGCTGCAACGCTGCAATGCTGCAATGCTACAAGATATGAGAAGGGCAAGGAGAGCATGCCCGTGCCTCTTGTCATCACCGGACGAGTAGACTATGCCTTTTCCTCGACCTGGGCAGCGGAGATATATAGCTACCGGGACTCTCGTCATTGTCAATGCTGCTACGACCTCTATACCTCGAACCAATACCGATCGATACCTACACACCTGACTGTACGGACGTGCATGAGATACCTGGTATATCTGTCGCTACACCTGGGTATGATGTACATAGGAAGCTCAGGTGTGTATTGGCAGGTGGGGCGCCGACCGACCTTCAAGGGATCTCTTCGAGCATTGCATGGCAGTTTGATTCCAGGCTACAGACTCGAATCAACTCGATACCATCGGAATATATTCCCTCGTCACCGAAAGGCCTCGAAACACAACGCCCAACTACCAACGTAATGTCCAGTGCCGTATGACCCAGGGCCGGCTTTCATACCCAACTCTTGGCCCATCGCTTACAGTCATCCTTCGTCGCTACGGAAGGTCACGGCACTTCCAAGTACTGTACAGCCCACGGAGATATATTTACTTGACCCTGTCGACAAGGAGTCCCTAGACAACCCATACTTCAACTCCATGTAATCCTTGCACTTCTAAATTAAAACCGTGGGGGGGAGAAGTAGATGAGTCCTCGAGAGTACCCTTGTCCAACAGCTACTACTCGCTCCACTTCGTCCAGCTGTTGCGATTTATTTGCAAGGGAAAAGGTTCGATACCAAAAACCAGACCGAGTATGATACTTCACCGCTGTACGTCTGTAAATAGGCTTTGGGATTTTAAGCTTAGAGCCCGGCCCCGCTGAGATGACTGCAAATCTTTCGGAAATCTTCCAAAATCCGCCGTCTAAGCCGGTAGGGTTTTCTCTGTGCCGCTCCACAAGCTCTCAAGATGTGTCAGGAGAATATGGGGCAACCTATCCGTGACAGGCAGCATGACATGGTACGCGACGGTGTTCAGCGGATCTTAAGCTTTACACGAGCCTCGTTAAAAGAATCGGCTCCTGGACAGGGTTTCGGGTTCTCGGGATCGATTTTCGAACAATCACATCTTCTTTTTGCTGGACACGGCACTCCTCCCGGAAAGTGACGCAGGCAAAGTTGCACGAAAGCCCTGCGAATATCCCGTCGTTATGCAGTGTTGCACAGCCCTCTACAACAATAGGTTCCCTCGTCTCCGTTATATTGATCCTTTGCTCAGATTTTTGCCACCCCTGTTTCCCGAGCGGTTTTGATATCCGCATCTGTGAGATCGGATCCTCTTGGTTTCTCTTCGCCGAGCCGGTTCATCTTATACAGATGCTCTATCATGGCTTCGTCTCCCACGTGTGTGTTATGCTCCTAACTGTCAGCCTTCGCTCCGTACACAGAGACAGAAACTTTTCGACCGACGAATTCGTGTGGTCTGTCGTATGTCGGCTCGAATTGCGGACATCGAATCATAGGCTGAAAGTAGTGAAGACCACTCCAAATTGTCTCGTCGTCTGGAGGGTGTAGTCCTACCTCGAATTCGGGCTCTTCCCCGTAAGCTATACGGGCTGCATCGACTAGCATCCTCCCCGTCATTCCCCAGACTCTATATCTTGTCATGCCTTCCTGCACCTGCTCCTCCTCCTCTTCATCAAGACGCTTCGCAATGGCCTCTTGTCCACCCTGCCGCACCTTCGGCTTGGTGACATTCTGGTGGTTGATCGGAACGAAGAAGTTGTGCATCCGCCACCGGCTGTCATGAAAATCCGTCCAGACACCCTTGTACCAATCTGAGCTCTTGCCAGGCACCGTTTCCCCCGCTGGAACTTCATCCTCTTCTCTCAGGAAATTGTGAAAATTGGCCGAGAATACCGCAGCGACTGGTTTGAAGTTAGCAGCCGACCAGCGGGCGCCAGTAGTCCCAAACGCCTTCGGATACTTTAGAATCGACTCAACAGGCTGCTACTACACCGACCTACCCTCTTTGACATCTAGCCTTGGTATCATTGTGTCTTCAACACTGCTAGCAGCCTTCCCTCCTCCAGCATCATCATCAGGGTGGAGAAATGCAACGCAAGGCCGAACGGCGAGTGCAGTCTTTGCAAGACTGAAGGGAAGCTGGCATAGATGCTCTATTCGAAAAGGTCTTGGGATCTTTGCATCGTCTCGAGGAAGACCTATTTCTTCCCATGCTTCTCGTCTAGCTATATCGAAGGGAGCCTCGTCTAAGGTATCTGCCTTTCCGCCGGGGAAAGCAGCCTGGCCTGCTGCTTGTCAACTGCTTGTTCCACGATATTTCTAGCGAGGTTCTCAAACCCGAATAATTCCTCAAAGTCGAAGCACGCATCGTCAGAACAACTCGCAGGTCACCTCGCTGGTCAGCAAACAGCAAGATTAAAACCGCGGCTCTCCTGCTCAGCGGTAGTCGATCCCATGTTGAGAAAGGCGGAGGTTTGAAAGCTCTCAATCGCGCAATCGCTGCCTTGTACCATGCTCAGAGCCTAGTTCATGTCGTATGGGGGGAAGCACAGTACGTACAAGTGAGGCCGGAGTGAGAGGAGCCATGCTAGTGGCATCAAAATACTGGGCTTCGAACTGCTTGATGCTATCAGTGATTTTCTTCACATCCTGGTCGCCAATCGCAATGTCTGGTTCTGTGTTAGACGAAGCTCCTTGATACTCTTTCAGAGCTTCCGATTTCACAGTAAAGAGATCTTCAATTGGGGGGATGGAGGGGCCCTTGAGCCAATCCAATCAGGTAGCTCTAAGCCCCAGGAAGGTGGCGTATTGATTTTATAGACGGCCCCAAAATGCGGGGTACTTCGTTGCAGGCGTACGGAGTAAAACACTACGGTGGTATATAGTACATGAAAAGTATATTTACCAAATATTGTAAATTGCCCCTCCTCCCTAGCACTTTAATCGACGCTACTGTGGTGTTTACGAAGTATTGCGCCGGCCATGAAATACTACCACAGTTTATGGGTAAATCTCAATTTAGGCTATTGACCCTTGAAGCTAAGAGCATCTCGGTAATCTGCTTATCTCAGAGTTGGTTATCCTATCAATGTTATTAGAAGGAGCCATCTCACACCTAGTTACTACTCTGCTAGTATATAGAGGAGTTGCGGTTTGACCTATCCTAATTGGGTTTAGCGTATTTCTATATAAGTAGCTTTAGAGTTACTCCTTAGCTCTTCTTCTTTAATTTAATTAATTCTACTTCTTTAATAGAACTTTAATAGGTTATAAGCCCTAAGCTACTACTACGCTACATCTTATATAATATTGCCTATTATTATATACTCTTCTATTTAATTAATTGCACCACCTTTGTCGTATAACGCACTCCGCGTTACTATTGCGTATAGCTAGCGTTACTTACATATAGTAGCAGGTATACTGTTATTTAAAGTAAAACTTAAATATCTATAGCTAATATAACTACCTTATCTTTTTCATTTAAGCTTAACCCTAACTCGCTTTTGAAGCTTATCGCCTGCGGCGATAATTATATAGAATGGCGATCAGCTTAGACTATCGCTTTCTAGTATATAGGCCTTTAGCCTATCGTTTCTAGTAAGAAGCCCAGACCTGCTACTATCGCTAGTAAAGGTATATTAGCAGTTAAAGCGCTTATCGATATATAAGAAGCGGATAATAATAAGGCGATAGTTATACTACTATTATTAGTGCATAATAACCTTATTATATCTATTACGTCTTACGATACTTCACTATAAGCTTAGAAGCATTTAGATAGCCGCTTCGACTAAGATATAGGTAACACCTCGATTATGCTATTCCGATCACTTACTAACCTTCGCTATACGGATAGCAACGACCTAAGGACCTACCTTAATGAATTTTACTAACGCTAGATACAGATGTCTAAACGCTATGCCGCGTTAATACAGTCTATAGCTAAGGCTATAAGGCCTATCTTCGAATCTGATAAGGTCAAAGGCTTATTCTTCCTTACAACTCTATTAGATACAATAGACTATATTATTAATAACTTAAGCAGTCGCAATATTACTAAGTTCGTTAATATTAAGCCAAAGATCTTAGATATCTTTAATAAGCACTCCCTTATAGTTAAAACGTCTACTACTGCCTACGCTGTACGATCCGCCTATAGCGTGCGATAGTTATAAACTGTACTATTAATACCACTAGGAATATTAGAATGTTTATAGTACCGCAAGTACAATCTTACCTTTATTAGATATATATATACTAATTGCAACGAACTTTGAAAATATAAGGAGTAGTAGCAAAGGAGAATGCTAGTATTATTATCATCTGCGCCGAATCCTAAGGGATATAGCGCTAAATGCTAAAAGGCGAATAACGCGTTAGCTAATAACGCCGATAAATCTGCTAATGACTCTAATAATAGCAGTACTAAGGTGATCGCTCTTTTTATATACTACCGCACTATACGCGAAATAACTAGCGCAACTATTGATCTAATGAGTCTATTACTAAAGCGCGTTATACTAATAGAAACCTTTAACTAGAATGGCAAACGATCCTATATTAAAGAAGTAAGTGCCTATGCTGCTATCTGACGGCCCTTAGCTATTACAACTAACGACCCTACCTACTAGCTGCTTAATACTAATGCCTTATAGTATATAACTAGCTACGCAGATGATTTTATATCCCTATCACTTAAGATAGGCACTATTACTATAGCTAGAGGAATCAAGCTACCTATAGAAGGCATTAGACTTATTAGATTATACTATAGGATGCTAGATAGGTCTACTAAGATTATTGAGCTAACTAATACCCTTTACTCTAGTGAGTTGTATAGGACCTAGCTATTCTTATAGAGCTATATCTACTACTGCGGTTTTGAACTCTATAGCAAAGGTAATAACGTCTACCTTATACGTAATAGTACAAACGTAATTTAAGTATACTACGCGGATGGCATTATACAAATACAGCTTAACGAACGACTTTCACCTCCTAAATAAGTATACGCGACTAGGCACTTCATATTATATACTAAGTTTCACTATACTATTAGTCACCTTTAAGTCATAAAGCCCGAACGAGCATATAAGGACGGCGTAGATATACTACCTTAGCCGAAGGACTTCTACTGCGAAATATGCGAACTCTTTAAGTTTATATACCGCTGACCCGCACTATCTATACTAATAGTAGTATAGCCGCCTAAGCCTCTTAAGGTTATACACTCTAATCTATCTAGTAAGTTCTCTTATACTAGCATAAGCGGCGCAAGATACTTTATAAGTTTTATATACTAGGCCACCTGCTACTCGTAGGTTCGATTCCTAAAGCGCAAGTCTAAGGCTCTATAAGCAATCCGCGACTTTATCGCATACGTTAATATATAATTTAGCTAACGTATTATACTAGCTAATATTATACTTATTAAGCGAATTAAAATAGATAATAGTAGTAAATATATTACTATTGCAAAGGATCTTAAACAATTAGAAATTATATATAATATAGTACTACCTTACTACTACTAACTCAATAGTATATTAGAAAGATAGAATTAGGCTATTATGGAAATCTCCTGTGTAATAATTCATACTAACTACCTTCTATTCTTATAAGCAAAAGCAGTTCAAACTGCGAATTTCCTGAAAAATATCACTCCCTACTCTGCGCTTGGCCGAACGCCGTATAAAGCTCTACTTAGCGAAAAACCGTCTATTAAACACCTTTACCCTTTCAGTATAAAGGTCTATATGCATATTCCTACTAAAGCTTAGGCCGCAGGCTTAAAGCTGCTATATTGCATAAAAGAGGGTATTTTTATTAGATATAAACGCAATACTAAGACATCTCGCATCTATATACCTTTACGCTATATTATCCTCAAATCGCGTAATATCTGATTTCAACTATTCTCAATTGCTTATATAATACTGTCCTTTTAGCTGCTAGTAGAAAATGACATTCTTTTAGCTGAACCTATGCTTAAACTTAGCAATAGTCGCCTAATTAAGGCTTAAGCGCCTATAAGGGATATAGCAACTCTAAACATCCCTTAAGAATAAACCCTGCTATCGTTCCCTTTAACCGATATATTAGCTAGTATAGATAGAGATACTAGCTTATAGCTATCGCCACTTAGCGATCCCAATTATATACTACGCGCAATATCTAACTAGCCCTCGATAACGCAGCATGCGCTAGTAAAAACAGTAATCATACAGTTAGGTCGTATATCTAAGCTATCGCAAAAGAAGAAGGACTTAGAGGCGGCATTATAACGATACAGAACCGCCGAAGTGCGAGATCAAGTATGGGAGCAAGAAGTGGTGCAAACGGCGTATTCTATAGGTCTAATACGAAGGAAACGAAGAAGTTAGAGAACCCTTCCTATAGGAGAGCCCTTCTCCCTTATATATATAAGTAGCTTAAGGCTTTTTGCCTATTTATATAATATTATATAAGAATATCCTTTTGCACCTTTAGGGTCGATTCGAAATAACCTTATATCGAATCGAGATTGCAAAACCTTAAAACGCCATACTCTTAGGTAATTGAACCAGTTAGGGGTATAGCTATTATACTACCTCCCCCCTTTAAGAACGCTTGCCTATAAGCGTTAGTAGGTTATGACGATTTTCGTATAGTAATATACTTAGCGCGTTATTATATAAATAGTACTATTTTATATTTAGTTTAGCGTAAGTCGCGTTATATACTTAAATTTGTTTTTCCTCTTATAGGATCTTCCTTCCTTAATATAATAATTATATATAATTGTATAGGTCCTTTACTCCTACTACTATAGCATAGGGCTAATATATAGTAGTAGAAACAATTACTACTACTACTACTAACTACTATAAGTAAGTTTACCTTAGTCTAAGGTCGAATTGCATCTAATATATATAGTGCCGATCCCTTTGCTATCAGGCGCCTTTGCAATAGCCTATTGCGTTTATTATTACTAGTACGTGCGGTACCTTATATGCGATATTGCGCATAAGTGCGAATTTGAGTCTAAATGTAGTAAAAAGTGCTATGAGTACTAGGAGCAGAAGGCGGAGTATATCCTTATAAGTACCTTAAATCGACTCTCTAGTTCTATTTGCGCTAATACTTATTTATAGCTTCTTTTTTATATTAGGAAGGAGTTCGCAGTGCTATCCGCGGCCCTTAAGGAGTGGCAGAAGAAGGCTGCTTAATAGTAAAAGGAGGATAATAGTAGCGATAATAATAATACGCAGGCGGTTTTAGTAAGGAACTGCAAGATGCTTTATTAAAAGGCGGTCTAGCGCGCCTGGATCCTTATTAACCTCTTGCTAATAGCTAGCGCAGAGGCTCTGACTAGCCGCACTTAACTTAAGCACGCTAGCCTTGCGGAGCTTTGCTCTATAGCTAAGGCTATAGTAAGCTAGCTAAAGGGGGTCTAGGCGATAGTTGCTATAAGTTAAATCTGAATTAGTATCGAATCGATCGCTAACTTTCTAATAAGAGCGCAGCGACTTTATTAAGTCTTAGCTAGCAAGGTTAAAGCAATCCAGCCGAACTATATTAGGCCTCTTAAGGTCTATTGCTGCGTTAGCAAAGCGGACTGCTATAGCAATAGAGTCTTTTATAAGAGAAGGAGGGCTTATAATAATAAGGATAATATTAGGCGCAGCGGCTAATAGGGCAGCGCTAGTAGTAGTAAAAGGAGGTTAGGGTTATTTTAAGTGAGAGCATAGATAGGAGGCGAGCTTTAGCTTTAGAATAGAATTAGAGCTTATCTCCTTAAGCGCAAAGGAGGAGGGGTTAGAGGAGTTATAAAAGGGAGGGGCAATAGGCCTAGTATTATTGTTTTTCTATTTTTATTATTTTTCTCTTTTTTTTTTTTATTTATATTTTTAGATTTATTTACTAACCCGTTTTATATCTAGCCTATTATCTTCTAAGTGATTATAATCATCTATGCCACTTTCTTAAGCCTTTAGCCAAACTTATAGGTTTTAAAGTGGTCCTAGCTTTATAAGGTTGGCCTAATGAAAGTCGCGAATCTTATATAAGGATCTTATAAAATTTAAGGCGTAATACTAACTTAAATCAAGGTTATAACTAGTCCATTTGACCTAGTATTCTAATTTCCCTTAAGATAGGCGTATACTTAATATCTTAAATACTTTATACTCTTTTTACCCTACGATCTTTTTTATAATAAGCTAAGGTTATTCTTAACTTAGCAAAGGGTTCTGCAGATCTTTAAATAGTAGCTTTAGCGCAAAGATATTATATATTATAAAACCTAATAGCAGCTTGATCTAATATGAATTGCCTACCTTCTTAAGAACCTTAAAAGGACTATCTTATTAATTGGCCAGTTTCCGACTAAGGTAGTAGTTCTTAAGATTTTTTATCAAAAGGTAAATTATATCTTTAAGTTTCTAATCAATCTCCTTTTAATATTAATTTATAGATTTATGCATTTTCTCTTAAGCGCGTTTCATATTGCCTTTTGCTACTTCCTAGGCTAAGTGCATCCTCTCTATTACTAGCCTAGTCTCTACTTGGTTTAATCTCTCCTATAGACTAGACGGTTTTAAAAAGATCTAGTCCTAACTTATTTAAGGTGCAATTCTATACTTAAGCTAATATAAGGTTATATTAATTAAAGTATAAGGGAGAGTAGATTGCGTATAATCTATTAATAGAATTAGCTCACTTTAATTATTTTAATAATAATTAATAAAAGGCCATAGCCTTAAATTAATATACTTATTTATAATTTCCGTTTGGCTATTAGTCTCTTTATAATACGCTATAAAGAGTTTAATCTTAATACTAATAATATAGCAGAACTCTCTTTAAAATAAGGAGACGAATTAGGAGCCTTAGTTTAAGATAATTATCTTTAAAGTATAGCTAAATCGATATATCTATTAAATAAACAATCAGGCAGTTCCTTAAGCGTCGATATCTTTTTAATAAAGGATTGTAATAGCGCTTTTACTAAGTCGGTCTATAAAAACCAGGATTCGATCAAAACTATATTTATTAAAAGGGAAATCCTTAAAATTTATATATAAGTGCTATATAAGATAGTTAGGAATAGGGAAGGGCTATAAGAGATCTTATTATTTAATTATCTTCGAATATAAGAATTGATAAAGTCTATAATTTGCAATAAATCTTTTGCAATCCGAACCTATCCTAACTTAATAGTACTTAAGAGTAAGAAGCTAGTAGGTCTTTAAGCTATTAGGGTACGCGCTTAAAGGTTGGTTATAAGCTTCTTAAATTAGACGAGTATATAAGGGAGTATTATAGTATATGCAAAGACGCTTCTTAAAGTAAAGCAATCTATCTTTTAAAGAGTAGTTCTTAAAGAGGTCGGCGCAAATCTCTTAAAAGGATTCGCAGTTATCTTAATAAAGCTTCTTAATCAAATTAAAGGAATCCTTAAGTCGATTCAAGGTCGAATCAGGAGTATTAGTTAATATTAGGGCAAGGGTATCTTCGGCAGATTCGGCGAGAAATTTATCAGCTAGTTTAGTATTAATTTAAAGGTCTAACTAGGCTAAGGAAATTAGAACCTAGGATCGGCTATTTAGCTTTGCTTATTTATAAACTGGCATATCTTACTCTTAGCGGCTAAGAATATCAGCCTTTTAGTTATCTTTACTAAGAGTATATATAATTCGAAAATTAAAGTTAGATAAAAATTCCATCTATCGGCACTATTTCGCAATTAAAACCTTAGTAGTTATAAAGTACTTAAAAGAGCGGTAATTTAAGTAAATATCAACTTGCTCTTTAAATAATATAAGCTTAGGTCTCTATTTATAATAGGATTCAATAATAGCAAAGAGTTCCTTATTATATATTTCCCAATTAGGTTTATAACTAAAAAGTATATACGAATAAAAGCCGATTAGGTACTATTACTTATTGGAGTATTATTAAGAAAGTACTCTAGCGATAATACTATTAAAAGTATTAGTTTCCAGCTTTATAAGTAAGTTAGGGTCAAAGTAGTAAATTTATTAAATCGAAAGCAATTGCTTATAAAGCTCTTTAAAAGCGATTTAGCACTCTTCTATCTAATTCTAAGGCACTATCGGTTAGGTTAAAATAGAGAAGGGTTTAGCAATTAGCCTAAAGTTGCAAATAAATTATTAATAGAACTTGCAAAATCCTAAGTAAGACTTTACTTTAATAATAGTTTTTAAGTACTTCTAATTGCGCAATAGTTCGACCTTTTTAAGGTCTAGTTCAATCTTAGTTATTATTAGAATATATTTAAAATATTAAGTTTAAGTAATATAAAACTCGCACTTCTTAATATCTACTTAAAGGCTAGCCTTTAAGAGTCGTTTTAGTACCTTTTCAATATAGCCCTAGTGCTCCTTAACGTTCTTAAAGTAAATTAAAATATCATTTAAATATACTATATAAAAATCATTTAAGTAATTTAAAAGAACGTTATTTATATACCGCTAATAAGTACTAGGTCTATTATAAAGGCTAAATAGGAGAACCTTATATTTATAGGATCTATACCTTATTCGAAAGGTAGTATATTCCTTTAATTTAGGATCTATTTATATCTAATTGAAAGCAGCTCAAATATCTAACTTTATAAAAATCTTGGCTTTAAATACTTGCCTTAAAAGCTCGTCTATCCTTAGAATCAGGTAAGCGTCCTTCTGAGTTAATACATTTAGCTTCCGGTAATTTATATAAAATCGGAGGCTACTATTAGCCTTCTTTACAAATAGTACTAGCAAAGCAAAAGGACTAGTACTTGTCTTAATAAAGCCTTTATTTAAATTCTTAAGTAAGTACTCCTTTATAATCTTAAGCTCCTTAGTAGATTAATAGTAGAAGGGCGAATAGGCATTAGGCAAGGGCCCTTTTAGCTATATCTTATAATTATAATACCGATAGGGAAGAAGGGTATCTATATCCCTTTTTAAAAAGGCTTATCTTAGAGATTAGTACTATTTTAAGAGTCGATTATTAATTAGCTTTTTAATATCGGGATTCTTAGGCTTATATCTTTCCTTTAGAATCCTATCTACTTTATAAATACTAATTTAAAAGAACTCAATCTCTTTACACTTTATATTATAATAAAAGGCATTAGCGCTGATTTTGCAAATAGGAACTGCAGCCTTAGGGCATTTGCGAATAGGGTTAGTTTATAATCGATTCGTATTAGACTATTTTCCTAGATCTAGCTTAGTTATTAGTAAGGGCGCTGGCCTAGTGATCGCAATAGAGATCTCGCGCCTAGCTAAGACTACTAAATTAATATAAGACTATCTTCTATTAATCTATTAAGCTTTGTCTATAGCTATTTCCTATTCTCTGCAATTAATATCAGCTTAATAATTAGATCGGATCCAAAGTCCTTTAAAAGGAGGAAGATAAATAACGATTTCCTTTACAAACTGGAAAGATAAGGGGTAATATAAAGGCTATATAAATCGGTTTTCCTTTAGATTAAGTTTAAGTCAGAATCGGCGCATCCATTTAACTTTAATAATAGCATCGCGCTAGCTTAAGTCGAGAATAACCTAAGGGCAGTTATAGATACGCCTTCTATTAACTATTAAGTAAAAGCATATATAATGCATAGCTTGCGTACAAATAGTATTTTAAAATCTATAGATAGGAATAGAGGCTAAAAGAGGAAGAATTTTAAAGTCAATTGCTTTTAAAAGATATATAAAAAGGGAACGATTTAAAAATAGGTAACTAAGGGCTCTAATATCTACTAAAGCTAATAATAATACTTTAAGTCCATTTATACTAATAGTATAAGAGATTAGGAATTGCTTCCCTCCTATTAAAGAGTTAAGATCTAGCTTTAATAAGTCGCACTTTCGCAGGCCTAAGTAGGAGTCTTTTCCTAGGTCTCTTCGTTTTTCTAATCTTCTTCTATTTCAATCTTATTCTTAATTAAGTCTAAAGTCGGATCAGATTCCTTTGCATCTTTTAAAGCATTAATCTTACTTATAAAAGGGCACTTAATCTTATAATAACTAATTTTACTATAAGTTTAATAGGTGGCTTGCTTAAAGGGTAAAGTAGGAGAATTAGCCTTAGCTGGCGTATCTTAGCGAAAAGGGGTAGTCGGCTTTAGGGCTAGTTGCCTAAAAACTCAGATAGTACTTCTAGCGCTTAGACTGCGAGCAGTCTTATTAAGGAGCGAACCAGATGTCTTTTAATATAATACTAAGGTCGCCTTACTTTTAGTCGAAGGGTTAAGAAGTTGATTACTTTAGCGTTCGGCATTAAAGGCGTTCAATTAGTTAACTATAATAGTATAGTCCTTCCTTTAAAAGGCCTTAGCTAAGGCGCAGGTAGCTTTAAGCTAAGGGGTAATCTTATTCTATATAAAGAAGAACCACTTAGATCTTAAGACCTCTCTTTAAATCGCAGCAGACTAGAATTGGGCCTAAAACTAAGGGAAAGTTTCTTTAAAATAACCGGCTTCTCTTATATAAAGGTAATAGAAAGTAGATCGAAATAGGTCTACCTCTTAACTAGTTAAAAAGTAACTGCTTAGCAGTTCTACTATTTCTTAATAGTTCTAAAAGGGGTTAGTCTTTAAAAGGTACTAAGGTTCAAGGTACGTTCGGGCTTATCTTATAGTAGATCCCTAAATAAAGGCTCGGTAAGCTCGCTTATTCGGATATAAGTCGGCGTTAACTTATAATCAGTCTTAGATTAAAGCTAACTACTGCTTATATATTAAAGAGGTTCTATTATCAAAGGGGGTGATCTTTTTAATTAGCTGAATTTTAAGCCGTTTCGTATCTGTATTAACTTTTAAAGGAGGCTAGGTCTCTTAAGGGTAAGTAGATTCTCACTTAGTAGTCTAATACACGCGCTAAGCCGTCTCTTAGCTTTGACAAGCTAAGGTCTCTAGGCTAAAGATAGCCTAGGCAATCCTACTAATCTCGCTTTACAGTTATTAATTAGATTAATCTTAGCATTATAAGGATTCCTCTAAACCTAAGACTATTCTTTATAAGACGTTCGGGTTTGAAAAGTCTCGCTTATCTTAATTAGCTTAATTATAGCATTATAGTCTCTTGCCCTTAGTAGCAAAGGAAGGTCCGGCCCTAGGGGCTAGGGTAGGGGTACTCCTTATAAAAGCTAGTTCCCCGAACGAACCAGGTATATTCCATATTTGCTAACTTCCAGCTAATAGGGAATTCATTTTACCGATTTTGGTTTCAATAAGGATTCGGTCAAAAAGGGGTTCTATAGAAAAAGGGTTTTAGTAGCGTAGTGCTCTTTTAACTTCTGCCTATAGCACTTTTATAAAAGGAGTAGTTAAGAAAATCCGGCTAATAAAAGCGTTCTTCGATTATACTAATTAACGAGCTATACTTAAGCTCTTAGTTTGTCTAAGAGATCTCTAAGATCCTAACTCTATCAAAAGTCGAAACGACTGCGAATCAATTTTCAATAGGAGTAGGATATTATTAAAAGCCGTCCTTAGCAGAGAAGAACTTCTTCATTTAATATAATAATATAAAACCGCCGAAGTGCGAGATCAAGTATAGGAGTAAGAAGTAGTACAAACGGCATATTCTATAGGTCTAATATAAAGGAAACGAAGAAGTTAAAGAACCCTCCTTATAAGAGAGCCCTTCTCCCTTATATATATAAGTAGCTTAAGGCTCTTTGCCTATTTATATAATATTATATAAGAATATCCTTTTGCACCTTCAGAGTCGATTCGAAATAATCCTATATCGAATCGAGATTGCAAAACCTTAAAACGCCGTACTCCTAGGTAATTGAACCAGTTAGGGGTGCAGCCGTTACAGGCATCTGCGATATTCGCCCCGCCATTGGTCGACGAATTGGCGCATGCGTTCTATAATATTAGCAAGGCCGAAATCGATAATGAGATTCCTTGCATATATACTAAGGCTACAAATGAGATAAACGCTTTCCTATAGCTGCCACCTATCTACCGCAAGGTATAGGCTTATATTAACAATAGCACTTAAGAGGTAGAATATAACCTACTAACGAACGCTAAGCTAGTAGTATAGAGACCTGGAAGTGGAGGATCTCGTGATATAGGTCACATGGTCAGATGAGGACCAAGAAAGGGGTATATATAGGACCACTATTGTACTTAAAGACAGCGCGCAATGCCAACTACCTATTCTACCCCTAACGAGTGATTTGTCCTAGTTCTGTCTTCGGAGAGCCCGCTTGTGGTACTTCCTCCCTCTTTGTCTTTGGTCTTTACGTAGGCCTATTCTCAGGTGTTATTCCTGCATCCTCTTATATTGGTGACCTACGCAGGGACGATTCCTTTTGAGATTTCGTCTTTATACGACTTCTCCTCTTAATTCTCTTGGTTCGCAGATAAGAGATCAACCCTTCGAAAAACCCTCTTAAGATAACAATCACTTAGTTATTTAGAACTGTCAGTTGTTATTCCTCTATTGTCGACCTTGCAATCACTTAGTTATTTGGAACTGTCGATTGCCACTCTCTACTATCAATAGCCTTAGATTTTCCCATTTCGGCCCCTATTCCGACTCTCCTACCTCTGATCCGACAAAGCTTGAATTGTCAGCTTATCAATACGATTATCGGATTCCCAGCCTTTCCGATACGAAGAAGTTTGATTAGCTACAATAGCTACTTTAAACAATAGCAGTTTCGAGTATTTATGCAATACTAAACGAAAGCTCCAATCGGGAGTGTCTCCTCAGCTTCCTTAAAAAGCTAAATCGGATACTTCAGCCGCCTCCACTCAATAGAACTCTAAAAACTGCCCCAGAATCGTCTCCGGAGACCCCTTTATTCTAAGGACCAATGGGAATTGTCCCAGAAGCTAAGATGAATCTTTCTTAGAAACTTTATCTTAGAAATTAGTCTTTGACTTGATAAACCTTTTCTTACTACTAGTGATTGCAGTACCTTTATTTGTTGCTTCGTACCTATTAAAGAAGTCTTAGCAAAGTATAAATAAACTTTCTGCGGAAGCCGGATTTTCACTCCCGGGCCGGGCCCGCGAGTAGGAATCTAAAAATGCAATTTTGTATAACTCGAGTTCTTTACCTTCCCCTTCTACACCTTCTCCTTCAACACCTTCCCCTTTGACAACTGCACCTGCTTTCTCAATGTTGACACCTGAAAATACTAAAAATATCAATTTTAAACCTCCTTCCGACCCTTTGCCCGAATCTTTTCAAGCTCGCCCTAGTCACTCTGAGATTGACTCGGATTCTGAAAACTCCTCGGAACACCTTAGGCCCTATATTCGACCTGACTCCCCTCCTATCGAAACAAATAAAGCGATAATAGCCGCCTTCAAAGCCATCACTAATCATTTTCCCCTCCCTAGTTCCCCTAGCGCTCCTTATTTCACTAGAGCTAATGTTACTAATTTCCTTAAACAATACGAGGAGACTTATTATGATTTCGGCATTAGATATAATAAAATGATCAATCGACTTCCCCGCTACTGCGACCAAACTAGCAAAGATATTGTCAAATCTCTGCCTAAGTGGAAGCTTCGCGAGTCCTAGGAACTACTCGTCAAGGCTCTTAAAGCTGAATTTCGGGAATTTAATAGACAGCAGATTCGCGACACTCTGGCCTTTCTAAAGGAGTTTGTTCTTATTACTCGCACTCCTAAGGAACTTAAAAACTA
>JAENRP010000382.1:0-32795 GCA_024741835.1 Diplocarpon mali | reverse complement strand
GGGAATTGGGATGGGGATGGGGATGGGAATGGGAATGGGCATGGGCATGGGACCTGAAGTACGACGCTCGTCCTTTGAGATGCGTGGTGGTGGTGGTGGTGGAGGTAGTAGTAGTAGTAATATTAGTAATAGTAGTAATAGTAGTAATAGTAGTAATAGTAGTAATAGTAGTAATAGTAGTAATAGTAGTAATAGTAGTAATAGTAGTAATAGTAGTAATAGTAGTAATAGTAGTAATAGTAGTAATAGTAGTAATAGTAGTAATAGTAGTAATAGTAGTAATAGTAGTAATAGTAGTAATAGTAGTAATAGTAGTAATAGTAGTAATTGTAGTAGTAGAAGTAGTAGTAATAGTAATACTAGTAATACTAGTAATACCAGTCGTAGCACACCATCCCATCCCACACCAACAGGACTACAGGACCCCAAGCCCGGCGAGTCTCAAGGCTCTCGGTGTCGCGATCGAGGGGGGGGCCGCGACGGAGCGCTTGCTGCTAAGGGGGAGGGGAGGTTGGCCCGGCAACCACGCCCCCGCGCACCCCGAGAAGAGGAGAGGGGGCGTCTCCGGACACGGCAACGCGCCGGACAGAGACTCTAGAGCAGAGCGCGGGAGGGCGCAGGGCACGCTTTGCGTTTGAGGCCAAGCACCATGGCGAATACTAGATGTTGGTAGGGGGGAGAAGGGGAAGAGGAGGGAGGAGAGGAGGGAGGAGAAGAGGAAGAGGAGGGAGGAGGAGAAGAGGAGGAGAAGAAAGAGTATACAGCTACCTGGCAGGCAGCAAAGGCCGACGACAGACGACAGAGCGCAGGCCAGAGCGGCAGCGGCCCTCTTCCCGCGCAGACTCTACGTCGGCATCTGGACTCGGCCCGGCGATGGCAGGCCGGGGTTCCCCTCGGGAGGAGATGGTGTTGATTTTCCGGCCCCTGTTCGGCCTCTGTTCGGCCCCCGCGTGGTCTCGGGGGCAAGGCTGCCGTGGCTGGACACCGGCTGCCGGTCGCCCGAGTCGGGACGTACACTCGCGGCTACGTGCCAGCAGCAGCGCAAGACGACTCCAGACATCGGGGAAGCGTCGCGGGATCCGCTCCCCCCGTCCTGACGGAAGACTGCCGCCGGACTCCGTTCCGGCTCACGGGCCGCGGCATGGCTCGGGGCCGCGAGAAGGTCGGGCACGCGAGAGATCGCGCCCCGGCCGTTCGGGGAGAGGGGGGTTGATCTCCGTCCCGCTGCTCGGGACATGGAGCTCGGAGGGGAGCGGGGTCGTGTCTGGTTGACCTACCGCTCACACGCGCCGGGGACAGCTACTCTGAGGAATTCCGACCGCTGA
Organism: Diplocarpon mali; assembly: GCA_024741835.1. Lineage (NCBI taxonomy): Eukaryota > Fungi > Ascomycota > Leotiomycetes > Helotiales > Drepanopezizaceae > Diplocarpon > Diplocarpon mali. The sequence continues at coordinate 31,470 of JAENRP010000382.1, read as the reverse complement.
CGCTCCACGGCTGTGGCGGGTGTCTGCCAGCTCGGCATCGCGTACTGACAGAATCTAAAGGTGTAGATCCTGAGTTCTATGGAGCTGCAGGAGTATATATACAAGGTATGCTTACTACGCCTTATTCTCCGTTCAATCTCCGATCCTCGTATATTTCTAACCCATACGGCGACTACGGCGCCAGATGCTCTGGGTGCAACTCGGCGCAGTATATATCCCTTTGTTGTTCCTTCTCTGCTGCGACTCTCTTGTCGGGTATCTGCGTATCGTCGAAAGCTCTATATGAGAATGCCCCAGACGCAGCCTACCTACAGCCCTTACGGCGTAAGAAGATCCTATAATTGCTCTCACAGCCAAATAGCGCAAGCTGGGGCTGTATACTACTTCTCCCTGAGCTATGAGTGATGATGAGATTTAACCTTGTAGCAACTTTTCTCTTATCAGATAGCATATGTGATAGTATAGATATATAACGAAAGTCTCGTCATTCTCATATAAAGCTTTTAACAATATATAGATAGACTGCGCTCAAGGCGTAGCATAGAAGAAATAACAAGGGGACATATCCTGCGCCAAGTTGCAGTCAGCAAACATCGTAGACTAGAGAGATAGAGGCACATGATACTCTACTACCCCAGGCCGACCCGCAGAAGGAGGACGGCAAGACGCGTCTTGACATTCTTGCCCAGGAACAGAAACGGCTCGGCTGAGCAGGTAGGTAGCGAGTCGTCCAAGCCATGCCCTTACGTCTCGGGGGAGTCGAAAGTCTCCGCATCTGCTTTGCAACTCACAGCTCTGCTCGTCCGAGACCATCTCCGACAACCATGCCGAGGCAAGGGGGGTGGCATCTCGGGATCTCGGCGTAGGTATCATGGTCCTCGTCGCGTGCCTGCGTCCGCCGGCCAGGCCGCAGGGGGGGGGATTTCAAGGGAGGCTCGTTCCCTCGCGTGTTGATATGGCTAAGCGAGATCGAGCCCCTCGACCGCACCCCTCCCTTCTCGGGAGAGGGATGCCGATACGGCGCCGGGGCCGGCACACCGGGCCTCTGCCACGACGGCGTGGCGATGTTCTGATCCCCCGGTCCGCGGTGCGCAACCTCGCTGCTTTCCTCGTCTGCTGCCCTGCTGCCCCGGATGCAGGGCGAGCGGGGGCATCGAAACGCGGCGGCCGCGAGGGGTTCACCTCGCTGCCATCGTGTGCTCGCACCTCACATGCCGAGATCTATATCTCCCCAAACTCGTGCGAGGCGTGCCCTGCCGGCAGCTACCAGCTCCAGCTCCAGCGCTCGGGGAGGAGACGAGAGCTTCGTAGAGCTGACGGCCTAGAACGTCGATACTTGCTTCGTGGAGGTCTCCCGACGACTTGCTGCTTGTAGGGGGCTGTCTCTCGTCTACCCCGGACAGGTAGAACCATGGTAGGTATATCTTGTCGAGCCACCAAAGAGAAATAAAGCCAGGCCCCTGACGGGACATCTGGTGCGGCGACACGCGGGACTCGAAAAGATACACGGAGCCCGACCCCGACTCTTGAACCGGGCGAGATACAGTTCGATTTATGCGTAGCTGAATATGCTCCCAGTAGCTGTATTGAATCCATCATCTGTGCAGAGGAGCATCACTGCCAGCTCATCTCTAATCTGGATTCTTACCGTACTTGAGCCACGCAGGGAACCGCCGGTTTTCAGAACCGTCTCTTCTTCTTCACCCATTCCCGCGGTATCTCCACTCGGCCTAGTAGTGAATCTTGTAGCTTGTTCGCAACTTACTAGCGGCTCTCGAGACTATAAAGGGCCCATGCAGCCCTCCTAGCTGCCTACGACTCAACTTTATCGCAGCACCACCAACCAAATCCGCTCACCTCTCTTCGAAATGTCCATCTTGCAACTTCGATATTTCACTACACAAACCTACCTCTACAGCTAGGACGTCCCAAGCCATGTCGATCACGGCAGGATTCCTCTTCGCCGCCGTCACCCTCGTGGTACTCATCGCGACCCGAGTCAACGCTCTCCCGACCGCTGTCTCGGCTGGAGGTACCGACGTCGAGTTCCTAGAGATCATCCCCGGACCCGGCATGTCCAGTCTGGCGTCCCTAGACCTAAGCTCTGCTCAGCTCTATGCCATGCCTGCCCCAGGGATGTAGCCTTCTATCTCCGGTCTTGTATTCTCGTACCCAAACTCTGACGCGAACCATCACGAGAAATGTACGCACCTGCCACCCGACGCGACCTACAGAGGCGGACACCCGTCTGCTCGCCCGCAAGTTCGCACTGCACACAGAGTGAGCAGACAGGCTGCTACAATTTCCTCGTAGCTACTGGAGGCGAGGTTTACTCCACCGGCTGCGAAGGTACCTCTCTGCTTCTCCGGTAGCTGCAGAGTCGGGATATCTTCCGCAAGACCAGGTCTTAGAGCAGGATCATCCTCGCCCCGTCTCTACGAGAATGAGCAATGCTGACTCTCGAGCAGCAAGGATATCGCTTTCGGTCTCAACTCCATCGCCAATTGCCTGAACCCCTTCAACCCAGACCCTGCTGATGCATACGATGCCCGTGAACATGCCCCTAGCAATTGCACCGTGCTCAACGCTGATGTGAGGGAAATAGGACGCCAGGATTCCGCCGGAGGAGACGGAGACCTCGTAGTCAATCTGGAGCGTGTCTGATTTCCACCTGGACGGCTGGGCAGAGCAAGGTACTTGTACCCTACATCACCGCTGCCGAGCCGTGGAACGGCGTTGCGTCGTTAGGTATTGCTGCGCTGTAAGGTCGGCGAAGCCTGCTTTTGATGTTTCCATCTGAAAACAGCGAAAACCCTGGTGGCCGTGGATGGCGGCATACCTTGGATATGGCGTGTAAACAACGCTGCTTCAGCATGGAACGATCAAAGTAATGCTCCTCTCATCCTCCTCTTATCATGAGCGTAGACAAGCTGTCGATGGATAAGCTCCCGCTCAGTAAAATCGTTAGAGATAATATGGATGGCCTTGGCTTCCACACAAGACGCTGTGTCCATTGTCTCTGCTGAGCAAATGCAATACGTATTTCCCAGATCATCCCACAGTCGTGATTGCACCGCCACCTCATCGACCAGTCTTCTGAGCATAATCTCTGCAACCGAGAAGATGGAATCGGTTGTGAGAAACAACAAGGTCGCGGTCGATAACCAACCGCTGCTAACCTCGCTACGGTGTCCCTTGCGAGCACGCGCCCTTTTCTCATCGTCGTCACCAACGAGACGCGGAGCAGTCGTTCGACATCTCAAGAGCACGACTCTGTATACTCCCCCTCTCTGCAGAACGGTGATCGGAGCAGGACAGTGCCAAGCCAGTCCTGTTTCTTTCAAGTGAAGATCAAGCCCGTTGTTCACGAGCAGCGGACCAGATAAACCACAGCGCATGTCTGTCGATCCAGAGACCACCGCACTCCCCGTTCCCGACATCCTTATACGTCGCGCGAGCTATGTCTGCAGATGACCTCTCCGCGCCCACGATATCTCGCAGGGCTTCCGGCTTCTCGCGAATGCCTGCCTCGCCTCTCGTTGGTCTTGAATCGGTGCCACTTTGCCGAGCTTCAACTTACCCCGAGAGCCGTGAGTGCGTGTGTTGCTGCTTGGTAGTATTTACGCCGTGACAACAGCACCAAACCGTGTCTAGGCCAGAGGCTCCTTCGCTAGTTCCCTTGCTCGTCTCCTACAGCTGGTCCATCCGCACACTGCCTGATCTTCTGTTGGTGTCCGACATGATATCTGATCAGATCCAACTCTCCGAGTACTCCATCTGGGTGCGTCGACTCCGCCGGTCCTAGAGGTGCTGATTCGATAGGGAGCACGCGCGTTGTAGGTCATCACTGGCCCCTGCTGTGTGTGAATCTTTTCACGCATCGACACGAGCCGTTCTACGTGGGCGGGTCTGGGGATGCTATAGCTTCTGTCGGTAGCTCCTGCATTGTGTCTCCCGTCGAGTAAGATGCTCTGGTAGAAGCGCATCTATATCTTTCACGTTGTCAAAGTCGCCTCGAGAACCCTCAGACCAGTGACACTTTTCAACCCTGTTTCTCGCTCCCTAGGACAACGCTGGCACCTTGGACCCTGACTTCCTTGAACAAGGCTGAAGTCGAGTTCGCGCTCGAGGCCAGCCCTCTAGAGACATTGCGGTCGAGCTTGTGGCTTGTAACAGGGACTGCCATAGTGTCTCGACTGGATCGTCATTGAACCGAGGTAGCAAAGCTGACTATTCGTGGACATTGTACTATGTCAGCTAATGGCCCAGAAGCAGTCCCGATGCTTGTAGTGCCTGGCTTTGGCTATGTCGACAGGTTCGATGCGATCCATGGCGACGCGGCCGCGTTCTCCTGGATGTTGGCCCTCATAATGAGAAGAGGGCAGGGGCTCGCTTATTTCAGACCCAAGTAAATCTCTTAAGCGAGACAAACAAACCAGAAATAGACGCATGACTCGCTGATTACTGACGTTTTCAACGAAGCACCGGAAGACCCCTACTCCGCACAAGCATCTCGGAAATTCGTCACTCTGAGAACTAACGAATCATTCCTACAATAGCCCGGCACTCCCCCCGAGCCTGTCATATCCCACCCTTGAGTACAACTACCTCTCCAATTGATCTGGGCCGGGTCGAGGATCCGTTCTGACTGCTGGTATGATTTCTGGACGGGCATCCTCCAAGACTGAGCCAACCAGAGACTCATGGCGTGAGGTGCGAGATGGCAGGGGGAAATGCATGCTTCGTGCACTACCAAGAGCTGACGTCTCGGGCCCAGGTGACGGGGATTCGATCCGTGAGGAAGCTATCGCCGGAATCAGGATGTCTGCCTTCCTGCCGGCGCACACAACGCACTTCACAGCTGGTTGGGAGAGAGGACGACGTGCTGTGCTCGTACCCCTCGAGAGGCTGCAACGTAGATGCTTCCTGTAGGTTTCAATGTTCTCAGATGAGCACCAGAAAGCCAGACGGTGCTTGGGAGTTGATCTCGCCGGAGACCGCTGTCTTCGATCTGGACTTCCGCTCCGATGCCGCGCCAGCCCCCCAGCCCAACGAGGACTTCGCATCCTGCGCTCTCTCTCAGACTCTACTCGACGCAGCGCAGCTGCACCGAGCCATGTGAGACGGAGAGTCGCGGTGAGCCGTCCAAGGTAGCGGACTCGACTCCGGACGAACGAGTCCCAAGGCCAGAGGGGGATGGGAATCTGCAGTGTCGGAAACACGATTCTGTCCCGGCCCGGCGAGACGGCCCCCGACTGACGGCTCTGCGGCCCATCGCACGTCTGTGACCGTCGTGCTTCTCACGTTTCAAGCCCCCCCTCTTCCCCCCCCCCTCTATCTTCCCCCAGACGGGGCTTGCGTAGGCTGTACGGCGGAAGCGCCTGGACCACGTCACGGCCGAGAAAAGGGCGCGCCAGATCCGAGGCTGGGGCCGGGTGGAATCCGCCCGGCTGCATGTCTCGATCGTCGTGTTTGTTTGGATTGAAATGATATTGGGTTGTTCTACCTTGGCGAGGTCACGTGCAGACGTCTCGAAACTCGTCTCCAGCCTCTGCAAAGGTCCCAGACCACGCTTTGGTTCCCGAGAGCCGCCAAGCTCCTCCGTGGAGGCAGCGGCGCCGGCTCATCTACTGCAGGACGCAACCCAGCCCGCTTGACCCCCCTCGCTCTCTTCTCTCCTCTCCCCCCTTCGACTCCCCTGCCCAGCCGAATCCCATCGCTCCCCCGCCCCTCGTTCAACTCTCCCGCCCGATCTGACCTAGGCTACCTGTTGGTATCACTTTAGGTGGTTGTGTGCACAGGTCAAGCTTCTCCAATACGTTGGACGAAACTCGTGTGTAAAAGCTAGCCCGCGAAGCTATTCCTCGAGAGCGTAGAGTAAATACAGTATTTGCCAAGCCTTAGTTATCATGTGACTTGTCATATGACCTACATGCCAACACTACCACTCCGCTCCACCCAAGTCCGCAGATCCCCCATCTCGTCACACGAGGGGAGATCAACATCACATGGCAGCGCGTCGCCTTGTTCTTTTCCTTGGGACATTGCCCTTTCCCGGCTTGCCTCCACCGTGACCGTGACCGTGCCCGTGACCGTGCCCGTGACCCCGTGACCGTGATCTCGTGACCCTTGGACCTTGGACCTTGTCCAATCTCTACAACACCTGCAACACCTACCACACCAACCAACCAACCACACCAACCACTCCAACCAAGGCTCAAGAGAGAATCCATACTCTCGCGTGGCGTCCTCTCCACAGCGTCCTCTCCACAGCACACCCTCCTCAGCACACTGCACGCCCGCACAGGGAAAAGAGCTACTTTCCACATACTGTTCTCCACCGCCCCTCCAAGACTCAAAGACTCAAAAGACCCCAAACCCCCGCAGGCTTGCCGAGGATCCAGGACCACGTGGCTGAGCCCCGGGTCGTCCTGGGGAGCTCTGCAGAGCCCCCGAGCTTGGGCTTGGGCTTGGAGAGGACGGCGGGAGATTCATCGAGCCCCGCTCGTCACAGACGTACGAGATACGGGTGGATAGGGGAAGCAGGCATACCGACTCACTTGCTTCGTTCCTGGGAGCCGCGAGGTCCCGCGCTACCGACAAGTGACCCGAGGCAAGGCTGGCCGGCCGGCCAGCCAGCCACAAGAACACGACATGCCTGCGGTGCTCAGGGAGCTCGTCTGCACATGCAGAGACCACACCTCCCCAAAGCGTGGTCTTCTCACCCGCCTAGTCACCTGCAAAAAGATAACTCTGGCCGAGTCGAAGAAAGTGAATTAAAAGATTTGATGTTTCACGTATTAAACTATAGATACTAGAACCCTTACCTCACGCAATCGAATCAAACCCAATGCAGGCCGTCCCACCATCCCACCTCTTCACAGGAGCAACGAGCAAGCCTAAAATCAAAGACCGCCCTCCCCGCTCCAGGGTATCTCGAGCTCCCGCCCAATGGAGTATCAACGGGAAAGAAAAATAGAAAATGCGCATAGTATGTCGTGGCAGCAAGAACAAGAGCACCCCTCCATTTCTAGCGGAGCCTCGCTAGAAATGCCAAGAGCAACTCCCAATCCCCGACCCTCGTTCACAGAATAAGGTGCTCGACGGTTATCCATCCATTACATAACGAGGTAACCGAGGCCGAGGCCGAGAGCCATGACTCCGAGTTCAAAGCCACCGTACTTGTGACTCGGCGCAGAGTTGGTGGTCACCGTCACAACGCCACTGCTGGTCGGATACGCGCTTGCAGATGGCGATCCAGTCGCGGTGGCTATGCCATGAGTAGTTGTATTCGCGGAAGCAGGATATCCGGTGGGTTTCATTGAAATGGAGCTGATGGCAGCTGAAGTCTCAACCAGGATACCTCCAGTCTTGCTGGCGCCGTAGCTGACGGGAGCAGACACCTTCTCTTCAGCGTCGGGCTTTCCATCGCAGCTTCCGGTAGACTTGATGCTCTGGTGGCTTCCGGAGTTATCGGTATAGCTGTACATTCCCCCACAGCCGTAATCCTGGATGGTAACGCTCTTGACATACATGTTGAAGGGGCCCTTTTGCAAATCGATTGGCCCACCAGCCCATTCACAAGTTCCCTTTGTCTTGGGGTCGGCGGCAGCGGCCGCATCAGCACATCCGATCCACGAACCCATTTTGACGCGCATAGGTGTTTGCGGGTAGTTGGCACCTCCGAGGGTCTTGGGGTCGTTGTATGTCATAGTGCGGACTAATGTCTCACCAATGTACCATTTGATGGCATCCTTGGTCCAGTCAATAGTATAGGTGGTAAAGGTCTCGATCGGCTTGGCGACCGGGTGGGTTTCACCACGATCGTAAGTAGTGGTGTTCTAAGGATGGTCAGTCTTGCATAGAGGTGACTCTGGAGGATCTACTTACGCCCTTCCCAAAGAAGTTGGTCTGTACATGGGCATCGTCGGCTCCGAGCCATTCCCAGTCAATCTCATCCAGAACGTCCGACTCGAGGATGAAGGAGCTAACAGTTCCTTGTCCTGGAGCAGATTTCATGGTGACGGAGACTTTGCCAAAGAAGATGTACTTTTTAAAGCCGATGGTTGGGGCGTCGGACTTCTTGCTGATAGCGAATTCGGCACCGTTAGGCCCATACTGGAGGGAAGTTCCATCAACCTCTTTCCAGTCATCGCTCTTCTTTGTGAAGTCGGTGGTAATGGTCGTACCCAGACCAGGCTTGGGATCACATTCTGTCAGCGCGTTAGTATGGGTCTTGGTAATATTTCTAGCTCTTCTTTCAGCACTAGTTGGCACGTACTATCGCCCCTGACGGGGCTGCAGTCAGTGAAGGTCTGGCCGCTGACCAACTTGAGGCCAGCCAGGACGGCGGCCGCGGAGAGGATCGAGGAACGCATTGTCCGGGTATTTGGTTCCTCGGTTGACGGAACAGATGGTGAGAGGGGAAGCTTCTCAAGGCGCTGTGTACTGCGCGTCGGCGAGTTTGCAGAGCCGGGCAGGTAGGAACAAATCCGGTTGTTGCTGATCGTGTGTTATAGCAGTCAGGAATGAGTGTGGGAATGGAAGAACCGATGCAGGAGGAAATCGCTGCAGCCAAGTGAGGGTGAGGGTGAGGATGAGGGTGAGGGTGGTGAGAGCGAGAGAAGTCTGCGGAAGGAAAAACAATGAAACGGAAAGAGAGACAGAGAAGGGAAGCAAGTGTATGGGATGCTAGGTATGTTTGTTTCTCGACAAGGGAAGGAGAGGGAAAGGGGGGAGGGGCGGTGGTGGGAAGTGAGGGGTAGCGAGCGTAAAGTACTTGCTCGGTATTGTCTTGGAATTCGAGCAAATCAGGTAATCCGGTTAGCCAGTGCCTAAATCGGTACTTCCATTCCACCAAGCAACCAAGTAAACCGGTGAATGGGCGGGCGCGGGAAGGCGCAAGCCTCCATGTGCTTTTCTATTCTCAAACGACCCTTCGTCTCGGCGATGCTGATTGGCTGCATCCCGCGCTCCTCCGATCCAAAGCGATCTAAACACGGTCAACCCCTGCTCCTGCCCCTGTCCATGCGCCCCCGTCTGCCTTCCCCTGAGCCGATCCTCTGCGGGTCGTCGTACGTGGACCTACTTCTCCTTCCGTCCTTCCTACCCGACCCAGCTTCCGTACTTTCCTACCTGACCTATCGTACCTGCCTCCGGATCGATCACCTTGGGACATGCAGGTGCGGTACCGTCGCACGCGGACCCACGTGCTCGCTATGTCTCATCCACGCGTCCAGACAAACCAACGAGTCGGGGCGGGTGGCACGTCCGTGTGAAACACGCATAGAACGCCATCCTCCCCTGACCACGTCGCGTACGGCTGCATCTGACACCGCAAGGGACCTTAGCGCTCGCCTGTCAAGCCTCGCTGTCTCCGGGTTCCCGAATTAGAGCGCAGGCGTCGTCCCCGAGCATCCAAGATTGCAGCCAGCGAGAGCGGCAGAGCCGTAGCGTGGTGTACGTGTGTTCTACGCTTACACGAAGAGGCCCCGGATGAGATGAGGTGTGCGCCGGAGATCCTGACAGCGGGATCTCTTGGCATGCTGGTCTGGGGAGGCCAAAAAGGAAACGCGAAAATATAGATAAGGACGATAACTATAGCACTTTTCCCCCCTTCCCTATCTTGACTAATTTGGCATCCAGGCCCTTTCCGCTTACGTGTGCACCTACCGATTCGAGCAGATCGCCAGTTGGGGAGGTGTCACGCGAGGCGCTGAGCCGCTGACAAAGCAGTCGCCTCGCGGGCGTTGTGGGAAGGAGAACTCACATTCGGGGCACGACGAGGTTTTGGTAGGGATACTACCAAAAGGAACGGGAGCAAGTTATCTTCAGGGCGGCCTGCTGTGGTAGGATATACGGGTTTTCCACTCGACTCACATCTGGCTAAATTTAGAGACTCTCGACCCAGATAATCCCTGTCCATACCCAAGATCCCGAGAGATCATCCTACAGTACGGGCCCCTGCTTTGCAACGGTAAAGGTTAAATTTTGAGCCTTTTGCCACCGCCACAGATCTCACATGATGGCCAGGGTGGATCGTACGAAGTATGGGCGAGAGTATCCGCGATCTGGGACGAGTAAGGATGGAAACATGATATTCTTGCGCATCGGATCTCTGGCGGCACGTTGGCGCAGACCAACACCCCCATCGAAGAGATTTCGATACGAATAAGGATCCGCGGTCCTCGCGCCAGCATACCGTTCGTTCCATATATCCTGCTTGCTTCTTTGGAGCTGTGGCACAGCGCTTCATCGGCCAATATCCGACCACGTGTGGCTGATGCGGTCAGTCGCATAGTGGCAACACAAGCAATAATGCGCCGTCAGGTCCCCACCAGCCGTCGATTTTTCTAGACTGAAGCTCATTAATTCCACCCACACGCTCCCTCCGACTCATACACCAGCCATGCGACAGAAAGGAGTCGGCGAAAACTACCCACGACGCCTCCACCGTGCTGTGCAAGAAAGTGAGATCCCTTGGCACTGGTCTTACCTCGTATCATGGTCCACTATCCCATCTAAGCTAATCGCAAGGCGCCACGGATTTTGGGAATATATACCGGCACAAGTCCTCTTCATCGACCCCCTGTCCTCGACAGGATGAACCCATAGACGGATGTCCAGATGCTTGGATTTGGTAGCTGGCTGCACCAAAATTAACGCGCTGGGATCTGCCCAAGACCCCGATCATGTGATGTCTCGGACAGCTCAAGAAAAAAAACCCCCCAAAAATGATCGTGGGAATGCCCGCGAGTCGAGCTACGGAGATTAGCGCGGGCCACTTTCCCCGCCGGGCCCGTCGGTGGTTGATCAAATCAACGCCTCTTTCGTCCTTCCGCTCTCTTCGAGCATCTTCGTCTCTGATATTCACCCGGTGCCGTGGCAACGGTGCCACCTGATCGATCTACTGTGTACTTGGGTCTGAGATTGCTCGAGCCTCGGGTTGCCGGGAATCTGGGCCGTTACGATCTGGACTTGCTATGACTTGCCTCTATGTCCACTTCCTCAGTCAAATCTGGGCTTGTTGTTCTTTATTGGCCAGTCATGGCATTGCGTGCGGTACTCAAGTCCTACCGACTACGCATAGGACCGACGCAGAATATGTGCATCTAAGCGGTTCCTCGCCCCCTGTATCAAACGAATATCAAACTCGTCAGCTGAGCTGGGTGTGTTTCTCAAGAGCTTGGGTCGTCTTGGCGTCTATGCATTTCTCCTGGAAATGAGGCGCAATCTTCGGGCCACATTCTTGGTGTTTGACCCAAGTCAAAACACCACGCAAGGCGGTCCCGACGCAAGCGGAGCTGGGCCTGCGCCTCACTTAGCAAAACCAAGCCAGCACAACTCGGCAGGTCGACCAACTCTGCAGTGTACAAACCCACCTGCAAGGGATCCCCACCATGTTTCGGGCTTGAGGCTCTGTCATACCGCCTTGACAGCAGAAAAACACTGGCGGAATTATTCAAGTGCTACACTGTACAGTGTAGAAATACTGTGGAAGATTTCCCATACGTCACAAACTGCCCTCCTACTTTGATCGCAGCTTCCATATTCTCCAGCATCGATTTTCTCACCTCCGCAGGAAGCCCTGAAATGACCAATTCCACGCCTCCTCAATTCACTCTCCTAGCAGTGTTTTCTGCCCCTCGGGCGGTGTAGTGAGACTTACCCTCTCAACTCCCGGTCGTATCTACGAAGGGCTTTCACCGCCCGCTTAACAGCAGAATTTCCATCTCTCAAGTAAATCTCTATTGACTATTTAGAAGGCGAGGCTCAGAGCTGTAAAAAATGAGTACCTTACGGACAGCTATATTTCGAAGAAAATCGTAGGACCAAGTAGACTTGCTCTTGTCATCGTGCTATATTACCTTGACGGGGTCTGGCGGCGGTTCACAACGCTGGAAATACAACGTGGAAGATGTGATAATCCCTACCCAGAAACCGACCAGCGACCAACTTGCTGGTTGACAGTAAGCGAAGAAAGACAGCTACTCGAAGAATAACAGTATTGGGATGTTGGTAAAAGCTTGAGCCAAAGCTACTTTGTCGCCGGCGGAATAAACAACACGTTAGCGACGATCCTAGGGAGAGGGGGGGTTCTAGTAGGTTTGCGAGTTTAAATACACTTTTCATACAGTGTTTTCTGCCCTATGATGAAGTCAATTGAGAGGCTCTGCCGCTCAATGCTTGTCATGCCGAGGAATGCTAAAAAGACTTGCTATCCGTAGAAGTCGGCTTCAAGTACGTCGTATCTATCTAATCCATTGAGTTCATCTTTACTCTAGATGCATGATCTTGGGCTACGTGTGCTTAATCCGACGAACAATTCAGTTTTTGTGGTGCACTCTACAAGCTTGGCATAAAATTATCAACCCTGGTAATAATTATTCAACTGGAAAGGCATCTATAAACCGATAATGGCTGTTCTGTTGTATCTGATAGAATCTAAAGGTGTAGATTCTGAGTTCTATGGAGCTGCAAGAGTAATATACAAGGTACGATTACATAAGCACAATCCTTGTATATTCTAACAGTATCAAGATAGATAATCAGCTCGTCAACATTGAGGTAGGGTTTCAGGACCTACTTCGCATAGCGATTTGCACTGCACCAGTTCAGATCCTAATTCATGATCTGCTAACCAAAAGTAGTCACCCGTTGACCTGCTGTCAAGTCACCAAGCATGAAAACCCGATTCGTACTACTCTCTGAGCCTCAAATCGAATAATCTCTGCACGTAAAACGGCTCATCAGATCGGTCTAAGCTAAAGACCATAAAACTCCCCTCGATACACAATTCAATCTCTTTGGAAATTTCACGTCTGACAAATAACCAACGTTGCAAAGTCGTCCATACGGAGTTGCGATTCTTCAACCAGCCCCGCCTTGGTCTGCATAACCTCACGGAATCCATGCTTCCGCTAGCACCAAGGCCAATAAGTACGTATTCTTTACAAGCAACTTTCCCTTCCACTCTGGGATAGGTCGCTCTATTCATTTGATATTTTCAATTTCTAGTTCTTGCTACACACCTACTTGCTACCACCCTGGTAGTAAATATGTTTTCTGTAGCCTATTTGTCACTTGTCGCTCTTGCGCTGACTATACCCTCAATAGCCATCATAATACATGCAGACCTTATGGCTAACTGTGAATACAATTCATATGTGTAGCGTGTTGCAGGTGAGTGCATATCACATGCGAATCACATGATATAATGCCGCGGCGCTAAGGCCTAGACACTCTCACTTGGATATTCTCAAGGAGAGCTCTCTCTCCTTCTCTCTCAGAATACAAGACACCAACAACCATCGTTAGCAGCTCATACTTTCTTGTGCACTCTTCTAGACTCCTGTTAGAGGATTACCTAGCTATGTAGCTTAAAGTATGTCTTTGGAGATGCCCTGCAATGCAAACTTGGTACTATTTGGGTGATCATTGATTGTACTCTATACCTCGAGGTTAGTATTTCCAAAGAAGCTACTCTGTCGCAGGCCAAATAGTTATATTAGTGTTACTTCAACAGGTGACCATCATCGGTCTACAAGGTGAAATCTACTTTCCTATATTGTTTATCTGGCCTGCGACAAGGTACTATGGCGGGTATCTTTTGTCCCCTCTTAACAAGATGACACCTTGACATTTGTTTATTATACAGAATCTTTATTTTAGTCATTAGTAAAGTCTCAAAAAAAGATCAGGATAATCTTGTCACAGACCCTGCTCTAGCTGCAGGTAGTTCCTTGCTTCTTCCTATGTATTAAAGTCGATTTGCGAAGAAAAAGATTAGACACCAAAAAAGAAGTGACGAAAGAACCCCGCTGGACTATAGCAGGATGATATTTTCCTCGGGGGCATGAGCGATGGTAAAAGTCCTTGATATCAGCGGACGATTCTGCCAACGCCTAAAGCAGAATGACAGACTTGAAAGAAAACTCCAGATTCAAGCGCAAAGTAGAACATTGCTGATTTTTTTTTTCAGTTATTGTAAAGAACATCTCTGAATCCAATACGTCTGGTTCCCAAGTAGGAAATACACTTTAGTACATGGCATGCAGAGCTACAGCCGGTAACTTCTACCCCTGGACTCTTAACATACTAGCCTTAGTTACTTACAGATTAGCTATGATATAAGAGCCCGCGAGATTAACCGCCATAGGATGAAGATACTATAGAGAAGTACTCCGCTTATGCCTTGTTGGCTACCATCAAAGATTTCAAGAACTGCAAAGTATTGAAATTCGAATACTCTGGCGCCCCTTACTAACACAGAGGAAGGGGAGACGACGACTCAACACCTGTACACGGAGTCTCCTATGAACCTGCAGGTTCTTTAGATTCTCTCTAAAGAGTCTGCAGAGCTAAGATTGAGTCCTTTCGACTATAAGATAATCAAACTCTAAGCCGAGTAAAGCTCGAACCCCTCAGAAGCGTTGGACGAATCTTTTTTCCACTGCCTTCTTTAAAATACCCTTTACTTTCGACCCCTACTTGCGTACCTTGAGAGTACTCAATCACATTCCAATAAGTAAAGGAAGAGCTCAATAATAGACTCGAAGGGGGCCGAGGCGGGTTATAGTATACAAGGAGAAGGAAGAGAGGATAGGATACATTCCAGAGCCTCGCGGCTCTAGAGATTCTCGTTCAAGGGGTTCTCGAAAACCTAAAGCTGGTAGAAAAGGTCGGAATCAATAGCTGCCGTTAACTAGCAAGAGGCTTGATATAGTTAAATAATTGGTTTCATAGGCAACGAGGGCCGATCCTAAGACAGGGAACCTAAGGCGACTATGTTTATTAAAGCACTTCTTCAAAACATCCTTTTCCCTTTTAATCTACTGTGGTAGTTCTAAGCTATATAGCATAAGCGGGAAACGCTTTAGTCGGATTCATATATAACGAGAAACTAGTTTAAAAACTCCGTATATCTTTACTATTTAGCCTATTATACTATTGGTACGCAGGTTCCTATGGAGCGCTCGTTCTGCTCATTCTAAGGATCATCCTATAGTGATATATCGTAAGCGATCTAAGGGGTTTCAGAGGGACCTCGGAGCGTCTTACAATCCGAGGGCCTTAGTGGTATGCTAGTAGTAGGCTTAGAGGAATACAGGAAGGGAGGTGATCCAGAGGTATAAAGGTACCATCTCGGCCTAGTATAGAAAGACACACTTTACAGACTTTACAATATATGCATTTTGACCCATTTACTCGACTTTATTCACGTGAATATCGATACTGGTACGGAACCTATATATACCTATGATTCTTGATTACTTGAATTGGAGTTTAACCTATACCTTGGTCGATAGTCATTCCCTTCAAGTCTTAGGCCAGTACATTCGCGAAAGGTGCCTTAATAAATAGAGCTGTGTTGGGCTACTTATTATAAAATAAGTTGTTTATACTTGTAGTGGCTATTTATTTAATTATATTAAGTGTTTCTTGGTTCGTGGTAGCTTCTTATTGTAACCCTTCTTATTGACTTTATCTAAAAGTAATAAAATATACCCTTTTCCCTCTTCTCCTTTTCTTGTATATTTTAACTTTCCTTTTTTCCTTTTATATCCTTTACTAAGCTTTTCTTTTAATCGTAAGTATATATTTAAACAACTTTAGTATGTTAAATGAACGTCGGAATTAAAGGGTATTTATAACTGAGGTGATATAATAAAAATAAAAATAAAAAATTATTCTGATATTATCAAAAGTTCTAGCTTTGTTTGAGTTAGGGCTTAGTACTTTTATATTTGAAAAGTTGATCTTAGCTTTATAGACTCTTTTAAAGTCTGCAGGTTTATGAGAGATATTATAAATAAGTATTGCCGTTGTCGTTTGAAAAATCTTCTTACTTAAGACTTAAAGAAACTATCTACTAAGGTACAAGTCAAACTCCTATTTAAACGGCAAGGTCCCGTGTAAATGTCCCAGGCTAAAGCTGTAGGTTCCGTACCGGTATCGATATTCACCTGAATAAAGTCGAGTACTTGATCAAAAATGCATGTATTATAAAGTCTATAAAGTATATATCCCCCTTCTATATAGGGCCGAGATGGTACCTTTATACCTCTGAATCACCTCCCTCCTGTATTCCTCCTAGCCGAGTACAAATATACCACTGAGGTCCTCGGGCTATACATCCCTCCGAAGTCTCTCTAAAACCCCTCCGATCGCATATGATATATCACTATAAGACGATCCTAGGAATCAAGGGAACGAGCGCCATGCAGGAATCTGCGTATTAATAAAAACTGAATTTGATGAGTTTTTACACGAGTTTCTCCTCATACCTAATACAACAATTATGACGCAGAACCACCAGTATTGCGGGATCAACTATGGTAGCAAAACTAGATTCAAAGGCGTATTCTATAAGTCTACTATAAAGAAAACGAAGAACTTGGAGAGCTCTATATGAAGAGTCTCCCTACTTAAATACACTGGCCAAAGGCCCTGTTGCACATTCCTGTAATATTATGTAAGCATATCTAGTATACCTAATTAGAGTAGAAACTGGGGAAACCCAGCTCTAGATATGTCTCAGTGCTGGAGACGCCATAACTCTGTAGTGCCATCGTTACAACTGTAGCGTTTTCTATTTATGCTCTATAGTTTAGAACTAGTATGATATATAAAAAGCAAGTAAAAATTATATATATACAGAGTAAAAGGCCAGAAGCCAACGACTTCATACTTATATATAGTATCTCTTATAAACCTGCAGAATCTTTAAGAGTTTTTAAAGCTAAGATCAAGTCCTTTCGATTGTCAAGTAATCAAATCCTAAGTCAAATAAAGCTAGAACTTTCGCAAATGTTGGAAGAAAAAAAATATTTTCACTATACTACCTCTTTTGTAAATACCTTTTACATTCGACCTCTGCTTACGTACTTTAGTAGAATAGAATAATTTAAATATATACTTACAATTAAATGCAAGGCTTGATAAGAGATATTAAAGGGAAGAAGGCAAATTACAGTATATAAAGAAGAAGAGAAGGAGAAAGATATATCTTAATACTCCATATAAAGTCGATAAGAAGGGTTATAATCAAAAGCTGCCGCCTATAATAGATGTCACCATGGATGGGGCTGGACCTGGTTATGGCCCACTTCGGCTACGCCTTAGCTAGCCGCCGTTGTGGCCCTACTTCTGTTTATATATATATACTCCACTTATTCACTCTAGGCTCTGTAATTGTTGATTCTAAGTCATTACTCAGAAGTCCTATTGTACACCGCATTATTATTCGCATCCGTATCGGTGCCGAGTCAGAGGTTATATACTCCTGGTCGTCAAAGCGCCGATTAGTAAAACGCTTAAAATACTTTAATAAATAGCCGCTATTAGTTTAAGGGGCTTATCTTTAAATTAAGAACCTAAAACAATAATACTTATTAAGGCACCTTCTAGGAACGTACTCGCCCAAGACTTAAAGGAAATAACTATCGACTAAGGGACAGGTTAGACTCTTATTTAAGAAATCAGGTGCTATAGGTACATTAGGCTAAATAGTAAAGATATAAGGAGTTTAAGCTAGTTTCTTCTTGTATATCAATCCGACTATAGCATTTCCTACTTATACTATATAGCTTAGAACTAATATAGTACATTAAAAGGGGAAATAGGGTAAAAAGCCAGCCGCTATAACCCCCGCTAATCTTATTCCCGGAGCAGCCTCATGATTAGCCGCCCTCTTGCCTGCCAAGTACGAGCCGCGAGCGCGCAGCAATTTAAGGCCAGTTCATACCTGACCCTACTTATTATACTGAAACCGAAGTCAAAAGATCGAAAACTCACCAATCAAAATTTGAGTTCTCGTTTCATACAAACGGGTGTATGGTATAGGAGCCATGGTGCCAAGTCAGCCGCCCACACGACATGCTCCCTTCGTCGTCTTCGTCCGCGCAAGCAGAATCAAAACCAGGCCAGAAATCCACGGAAAGTATAGAGATTTCGACCATTTGAAGCAACAAGCGAACCAAGCCGAATGACTTGAGGATATCCAACTTTGTAGGTCCCGTGTAGGATTTTTTTTTTTTTTTTTTTTTCGAGAACGCTGTGTCGGTTTTCTAGCCATTTAGCTTTTAGCATTTGATTCTTACCGTACGAACACGAAAGTGTAATACTAAACAGTGAGATTTGCGATCCACCCTTCCCGGAAAACGAGATGGGTGTAAGAGTTAAATTTCTGCGGAGCCCAGCTGCGAAATCATGTGTATAATGAGCTGCCCTTCACCTTAGACGAAAAGGCAGGCCAACACGTTCCTTCGAATTCCTAGTCACTACCTATATCTCCAACTCGTTCTGTCTTGACAACTTCACTACTTCAGATCAGACAACATGAAGTTCACACAAATCCTCCTTGCACTTGGCTTTTCAGCTGCTGCTCACGCCATCGGATGTTCAGGCGTCACGGACACAGTTTCACCCCACTATGTGAACGGCAAGTACACTTGTTCAGGGCAGGACGCAGATTTGAAAACCTATTGCAACAATAAGGGCTTTTCAGGGTTCATGGGGCCCACGGAAGTTAAAAAGAATGGCGAGGTAAACATGGAAAGAAGACACCAATGTTCCTGTATGTTTGCTAACCCTCCTAGATCACCACATGCAACTTCTACTGCTGTGACACTTAGAAGATTCTGTTCCGCCAGGGAGGTACATGCCAAGAGAACAAGTCATTTTGTTCTTTCAGACATGTGGAATCTCTCGAATTACTGGCAAGTGAGCGGAAGAGCATAGACTTCAGAGTATTTTATCTGGAATATGAAACTGCAGGCAGTACGAAATTCTATATAGAGGGCAAATAGAGAGGAATTTTCGATTTTCGATATCGTTCTTGTGTCTAGCTACGAAATTACTAGATTTTTATTGCGTTCTGTGGAAACACGAGGCTGAACCGAGGTAACTTCCCCACTCGGGATTGGATTGTTTGGCTCCAGGCTGAATTAAGAGTAGTTGAACGCAATCGGCTTAAATACAATATATACTTACCCATGCGCAACTGAAGTCGTTTGCAATATACACTGGAGGTATTTTCGGATTCACACCAATTGCCTCGAGGCCTTCAGGTCGTGTCTGTGTCTTCGCAGCGTTGCATCATACTTTACAATACATTGATCCTAGATATCATTTAAGTCTGGCATTAGAATATCAGATATCTAAAATGCAAGGATATCCAACCATATCAGAAGCGCTAGCACTCGCTCAACCCACTAGAATGTTCTGGCAAGTTTGCTCCTCATCCGGATCCTAGCCCCAAAGAAGTACACAAAGTAGATCGTGGCACAGAGAGTAAAGGAGATGAAGCCAATAGTGGCCATGGCCCACTTGGTAGTCATGTTTTCAAACATGAGGACCCCGAGATGGGCAAGAACAGCTGCCATCAGGAACGATGGGATGAGGAATGCTGCAATCGCTGAAGCTGCTACGTTGGGGTAGGAGTCTAAACGCTTTAGAAACTGTTCGCATGCTTTGGAGATGTCGGTACATACCAGTAATGTAGTTCAGCATGCTAAGCCAAAGCAGTGGATCAGCAAAGCCTAGCATGCCGCCGGCTACGATTGGTGACCAATAGGATGTCTTTCCATCACTAGTAAACGCAAACCAGAGCAGTGTAATTGGGAACAGCCAGACTGTGACAAGCGAGACCAAGAATCGAGCTTCGGGTCTGTTGTGACCGTACCTCTTGCGATCTCTTGCGTAGAACCATGTCTGAACAGGGACGGAGCAGAACATGACGATCACTCCTACTACGAAATTCAGGTAGGTGAGATCGGCCGAAATGATGCTGCTCGTTGTTAACTGGATCCCTAGGTACTTGGGTAGATTACCTACGAGAGCCCATTATTGATCACGAAGACATCAAACACACCATCGAGATATAAAAAGAGAATTCCGTAGGTGAAGCCACTACACGACCACAGTCAGCGGGTTTACTGACCGTACTGATCCCTAACGATCACCTACTTATAAATGCCAAGGCAGAGGACTATTGGCTCTGTCAGCATGATTCGGAATGTCATGGTCGCTACGAAGCGAAGCTCTTGCAGAACATTAACCCTGCTTGTCAGGATGGCTTGCTCATCGGCATCGGCTTCTGCGGATTTCATCGCTGCTTTCGCGATAACCAATCGAGGAAGTGTTTCGGGGATGAAACACATCATAACCGCAAACCCAAAGCCAATGATTACGTTAATAAGAAATATCCATTTCAGACCCAGACTTGGATTTTCCGTGATCCATCCGCCGACAGGAGATCCGAGAGAGGGCCCGACATTTGCGCTGACTACAAAAAGAGCCATGGCTTGTCCGGCTCCATCAACGTCCCCGAAGAGATCCGCGATAGTTCCGGCCACATTGGAAAGCGCTGTTGACCCGGCTGTGCCAGCGAGAAACATGAAGATAATTAGCATTGGTAGATTACGGGCGTATGCGGTTCCCTTGTAACTTGGTCAAACTATGCATCTCATGGTTTCTTTTAATCACTCACGAAGTTTAGGATGGCATAGCAAGCGATACTGACAACGTAAACCCATTTACGACCTCCAATGTCTCTGGCCAAGTCGATAAGCATGGGCTTTAATATTCGGCCAGTATGTGACTTACGACAGAGGTCCCAAAAAGGCTGGACCAACAGCATTCCCAACAACGAACATACTCTGCCCTAGGGTTACCACTTGCGTGCCCCCTCCCCATTTCTCTTTTATGAGGTATTCTGCACCAACATAGGTTGTGCTCGTGAGTGTCACAAAGACCTGTAGCCAGCAGTATAGCACAACAATTCCCCATCGCTTCCATGCGGGCCAATGTATCGGATGGTGGACATCCTTAGCTTTGACGA
The DNA here is from genome assembly GCA_024741835.1 of Diplocarpon mali. Classification (NCBI taxonomy): domain Eukaryota; kingdom Fungi; phylum Ascomycota; class Leotiomycetes; order Helotiales; family Drepanopezizaceae; genus Diplocarpon; species Diplocarpon mali. The sequence goes on along the minus strand of JAENRP010000382.1, from coordinate 10,628 downwards.
GTTCGAGGACCGCGAGCGTCGTGTCTTCGTCTCGAGCCGGAGGAATTGGACCAACATCCGGCTTGACGGCTTCACGGTCGACTTCGGGTGTTGGTGCGGGCTTATCATTCTGCTTCTCGAGAGACCTGGGGTCACTGACTGTCGACATTTTACTGGGCTTAAACCTGAATTCTCAACAGAAGCGCATAAGACAGGTATGCCTCGACCGAGAGTAGATCTAGGAGGAAAATCAGTAATAAAGCAGAAATGCACACACGCAAGGAGGGAATTGAGATGGTCAAATACCAACGCCCCCTGTGGTATCCATCTCCAAGGTGGAGAATTTCCTGTCGGGCAATTGGAGGGTCGAGTGCATGACAGCTTCTATTGGGCCCACTTTGGAACTTTGAAGCAACTTGGAAGTGGTGGCTCCGGCGTCAGCATCGGCATACGCAGTACACAAGAGTACGGTCTCGACACAGGGTACCAGCGCGATCGGTCTTCATTTCGCGACGTTGGTCTCCGATCCATTCCGATAATGGAAGTAAGACCGACGGACGCCGTTCTGATTTGCTGTTTCTTTTGGCCTTATCATGATCGAGGACGAGGGTTTCGGCGTTTCGCTGTCCAGAGTGTCCGTGTAGTCAGCAAGTCACGAGCTGCAGACAGCTGGGGAACCTGAGAGCGGCTGCGGGGAGGAGATAAGGCGTCGGCAACGGCAGAAGCTTGATCTTGGTGCCGAGCCGGGACCTGTTGCCAAGAGCGCCCCGACACGCGGGGGCACGTGATGTCTGCTTGATTCTTCTGTCGGGGCTTCTGGTGATGGATGCTAGTGATGCGCCGATGAGAGGGACTGGAATTCGGTATCCGATTGCGTGACAGGCTGACTGCCTTGGCCTGTCTTTGTTCATTCGCGCCCTTCGGCCATCCACAAGTAATCATCGTCGTCTTGCCTGATTTTCTTGCCAACAAACGTGATAGTACTGCCAAATATATATTGATATACACACAAAGTAAAAGACTACTTGTTAATTATGCGTGGAGAATGGGAAGTCCAAGTACTGGCTAGCTCATGGAGCTTTGAAATCGAAAAGGTTTTCTGAAAATACTGTCGGTGAGCCCAAATATCAAAGATCTGGCTCATGACTGTGGCCGGGGTGAACGAGTTTTACTGAAGCAAGTCTTTGGTCTGGTGATGAATCACTGCGTGAGTCCTGTTCGGAGAATCTATGATGAATGAGTAACTGTAGGGACGCGAGCGAGAGCATTCTGGCTGCTTTTCTCTCTTCTGGATGTGGTCGTCGCGCCCGGTAGTATTGTCCTGCCAAGCTGAGGGCATTTCGCTCCCGTCTGTTCGCCTTTCCTCCTTTTCGAAACTCCAACCCAAGCCCGATCATTACTCTGAGCAGACGCTCACGCGTATCGAGAATCCAAAGACTTATCAAGGTCCTTTGCAGCTTCAACTTCCAAATCCCAACCTCCTCGAACCTGCTACAGAGAATCGTGCCGACCTTCATTTTCCGGCCCTCATCCGTATTCACTCCTCGCTCCCAGCCTCGCCCGACGACCTCGCACAATCCATCTCTTTGGTTTGTATCCTTGCAGCATCTTTCCTTCTCAACGACTTTTCATCCACTAGAACCTCCAAGCCCCATCAAGACAACGATACCCCGGTGCACCGCAGTGCCACTACCTCCCTGGTTCCCAAGGACGGAACTGACAAGCCCCACCACCAGCTCGCTCTAGCATCTCAGCATTCGCATTCGCTTTTTCAGGCAACCAGATAACCTCTCGGCATTACTGAAGTATCGCAATTCGGTGGGTTGATACAATGCTCCGGAATCGACGAAAGAGAGTCACTGACGTGACCTAGCGTCTGCACTTGCAGAGTCCAAAACCCACTTGCTTCCGCAATTTCATTCGAATCCCCGTCCAAAGAAACGTTGTATCTAGTCGAAGATATGTCCAGAATGACCAGAGCCAGAGTAAGAGAGCAGAAGGCATTCTTGAAGACGGGGCCTGAATGGAATATCGGAAGTCCAGTGACCCCACACAAAACACGGTCTGGAATTCCTAGCGGAGCTTACTTCAAGAGAGCCATCATATCCCCGAGACATACCAGCAATGGCAGTTCGGTGAAAGATATTGACGAGGACGAGTACAATATGTACGGCGAAATAAACAGCGGAATGTCGCCGGGATCTTCCACTGCCAGAATCATGGCCAACGAGTCTGGAGACTCAAAGGCTTTCAAGAACTTGCCACTTGAGGTGCGTATTTCACCGTTCTTTTTTCTTCGCTTCAATCTGCCAGAAAGTTTGCTCCCTGGGGAATTCGGTTTCAGCTCCGCAACGTTGTGCGTGATTCCGCGACATGAAGAGCCAGTCTTCTGAAGAGTTTACCTTTGAAAAGCACATTAGCCCACCCTTTTAACCTCATGGCATCTGGCTAGCTCACCTTGATATAGATTCATCAATATATAGCGCTCTTCCTCCCCAAAGACCGAGATATCATGAGTTACGCCTTGATCTGCAAGAAGACTGGCTTTGCCATCAACCCCAGTGTTTGGCGTATGCGCTTCTTACAGTTTTTCGACGAAGTTATAGGTTTGCAACCAAAGGAGTTGACGTGGAGGTACGCTTTCAGAAGAGATGTCTGTCAAAATTGGGTTGCTTTTGATCTCAAGGGGCTTGGATTGGGCCGACTCGACAAGGAGATGCAGAAAGTGCAGGTTTACAACCAGAAGAACGCTATCGAAGTCATCCAGGGCCTGCTGCTAGGTAAGTCTGGATGTAGCTTGTTAATCGCAAAGAGACTGCTGACAATCCAAACAGACTCGAAAGCTTCCATGACTAGTGATGGTAACGGCAAGCAGGTAGTCCGAGGTCTGAACCTATCGTACATCGCGGACTTGCTTACTGGTAATGGGCTTTCCTACCTCGACATAGTTGACTCCATATTCAACACCAGCTTCGACAAGGACGTCAACACGGCTTACAATTCGAGGCAGGTTGTTACAGCAACCAAGGACAAGACCCTAATCTATGTCGTACAACTCTGCCTAACTCCGTTCTCCCTTCACCACGAGTTCTGCAATCGAAATGTCAACCACTTCGACATTTCTCAATATCATGCATACTCGCGCCCTTGCAGTCAGCCAATATGCACCGGGTTCTTTAAGCAAGATGTCAATGTGCGATGGCTTCTTCACGTTGTCAATTTTTTCAAGTACCACTTCAAATCCGAAGGAGAGGGTCTGATGGCCCACGACTACAAAGAGCTCGAGGTTGACCAGCTTCCTCAGTTCTGGGTCGGTAATATCAAAGCAGGGACTCAGCCACTGGCGCGCCATTGGAAGGGAGCCTACAGTAAGACCGTATGCCTCTTGTGTAGTCGGATTTGCTGACTAGCGCCAGTGTACATGGAAAATTCGTCTTTGGCCAGCTTGAGGAACTGGGATGGAAAGAAAAGCATCATCCACCAAGATGCCCTGGATGGAAACGAGTCTTTCCAGGTCGGTGAAAAATTTCCCTTCAAGAGGAAGTCCACTGACACGATCCTAGGACATCGACATGTTCTTCGACAACGTCCAAAATTCTCACTATAAATGGCCGCAAGATTGGGAGAGAATTCTTTGCAGCAACCCTTTCGAAGACCCCGAGCAACTGCGTCGTGCCAAGCGCCACAATGTCCCCACAAACCAAAGGCCTGGTGTTCGACAATTCTGGGGTAGCTGTAGAGGGTCAAGGAGAGGGCACTTCTTTGGTCGTGTTCATGCCTTGACATTGCAGCAAGGGTTTCATGGCTTTCAACGTATCTCGATGATGAAGTTCTATACCCAAGTGGACCAAAATGAAGATCATGTATACGATTCAGCACAGGTATGGGCATACGAAGGCGTTGTACTGCCAGGAGGTAGGATCATCGTTGGTCGTTGGTGGCCAGCGAGAGATGACCCAAATAACGTCGACACCACATCCGGTCCATTCATTTGGTGGAATGTTGACCGCGGTGGTACTACTGACTTGATCGAAGAGCAGGAAGCTTTCAAGTTCTTAGATACGCTTCAAGAACAGATTGTTGTTCCGGAATGATTCTCGGTGCCTTTTCTTTCGAGTCAAGCTAGCTCTCGACTGAGTACAACTCGCTAAATCGGAAAATTCCAACAGCAACTGCGTATCTACTGCGTGTAGGAACCACCGAATCAGCAACGAATTGCTCAGCCACGTCAACCTGCTTGTACTCGAAGTATTTGCGGCTACGAAAAACTACTCGTATCTTGCGCTTGCTTGTTTATTGCAGCAAGATACAGGTTCTTTTTGACAGGCAACCATCATTTTTCTTTTCGTTCTTATCAATCAGAAAACATTTGCATCTTCTTGTCATTTCGACGCACACACACACACACTCCTTTAATATATGAATGGATGTGGAGGATGGATAGGCATTGGCAAGGCATATATGGTCGAGGGGTTGGTGGTGGGTCGTAGCTTGTCATCCGAGCGTGTCTATAGGTATAAAATCTAGAACCCTCAGTTGAACGCCTTGCATTCATGTGAGGTCTAAGTATTTTTTTTTTCTTTTGGCCCACCATGATATCGTAGTATTGTCCAAGTCGCTGTGATTGGGAGGCTGGCCAAATATCGTCCTCTTGAAAAAGGAGAAGGGCTTGGTTTCCAGCGAAGCACAAAAGGGCGCAATTTTGACAACTCTTCTGAAGGCGCTCCTGCGTAACAGCTGAAAATATAGAGAAATGGCGACCTCTATGGATCTCATAAATGGTCGTAACAGCTAACCCCCAGTGTTATGATTACGTATCGACCAGGATCATGCTTCTCCCAAATGTACCCGAGACAACACGATATAGGGTTCGTTTAGATATGCTGGTATAAGGATGTGTTGCAGGGACTGGCTGCCACTGGCTCACGCAGTCTTTTTCTGATCGAAGATCGAGGAGTCTACGAGATTTTTGGCGAGGTCGTGCAAGTGTTGATTGATATGGCCAATACACTCGAGGTAGATGAAGTAGGTATCTTCTCTTAGCAGCCCTTCTGCCGAGACTGCGTGCGGCTTGCAGTGTCAAGTCGATGTATCTCCAGATCCCATACCCGTACGATAGGGAGTCTCTATGCCCTCTTTGTTGCAAACGATATCCGAAGAGTATGGTTTCGTCGATGCTTCAGAAAAGTTGATAGAGAGACACCTGATGCTGCTTCGAGATTGCCAGATATATACCGGAAGGTGCTACTGGAAGGGTGGTAAAGGGTCCCGGGCGCAGCTTTCTCAGCAAAACTCTCGGCGGTACTGGGGACATCTAAGCATGAAACTGAGATTCCACACAAGATGATAATGATGATTGAAGCTGAGCTATCTTTGGGCAACCTTTAAGCTCATCCCGACGCAGTATATGGAGCCATTGTACGGTAAGGGGTGCCTCTTCCAGATTGAAAATATGGCAGAGAGATTGGTTTAGTGTTACGATAGCGCTTTTCTGTGCGTTTGGGAATTGCCGGCGAGAGCTCGGAAGAGATCAGAGAAAAAATCCAGGCAATAAGCAACCGCGATTCTGGGAGCAAAAAGTCCGAGATATCAGAAGGCCCGGTATCGGGATAGCGCTTCAACGAGGAGAGCGCTCCCGAACAAAAGAATCAAAAATGATCAAAAAGTAGTATAACATGCAAAAGAAATCCCTTTCGGGAGAAGAAAAGCCCAGGTTTCGAAGTCGGTTGGGGTTTTACTTTTGATCGCGCGTTGTTGTTTATCCGGGTTTGCTGCCGCCTTTCGACCGACCGATTGCCCAACCCACGAATGCGATTGCCCTGACAGGTGAGCCTGCACACTGCGCCACGCCGTTCGTTGTGATGGCAATTGCTTACTTGCAATTATATTGGTGTCGGGGACGATTTCTTGAGTTGACCCGATAAAGAACCGACCGACCAGTTGGGTACCGAGTGCTAGCTTCAGCGAAGCATAGTTTTAGCATAGTGAGCGACGAAAATCGGCCAAAAAGAAAGAGAGACCGATTCAAACCAGATACCATGAACATAAGGAGAGCTTTTTTATTTGGTTTTTTCTTTAAAAAGAGAAGATAACACTCTTCGAAATCAGCGTAAAAACAGGTCAACAGTCTTGAGAGTACAGCTATGGCTATTCCCAAAAATTATTTCAAGCAGCAATAGAGACTTCCGAAGGAAAAGAAAAGCCCAGTCGGTTATGAGGGTTTACATTTAATTCGCGCTTGCTGTCTCGGATTTGCCGCCCTTTCGGTCGCCTTCGGTCCACCCTATAAGTCCTTTGACTTTCCTCCCAGAAGGTATTTCGCCCCGACCACGTTCAATGTGGCGCCCATACCCTTCCGATGGAGGGAATTTGCTCAAATTGATATATAGCTCTTTAAATTTTGAAGGAAACGGGCAAGGGCCAAAGTTCTGCCGACTGGGTAGGTGACGTTTAGCGCCCGAGGATAAGTGCTGGCGGGAGATGACTAGAGTAAGGCCAGGAAACAGGAACTAGCGACAAGTAATCCTGATCTTCAACGTGTAAATGAAACTGTTCAGGTCTGAAACAAAGCAGTTTATCCGCCTCCTTCGATACCTGCCATCATGCAATATGCCTCTACCGCGGCGTCCCTTTCAGCCAGCGCCCTCGGCAAGCCTTACATCACCGCCAAAACAACGAGCATAGCGACGTCTCACAATCACTCTGGACGAGCCTATGTACTTTCACACGCGGTGCCTGCAATGGTTGGAGAGTCCGTTCAATATGACCTGCTGGATGGTGACACTCAGGATGTAATATGAATGGCATGATTTATCGCGATAGACGCCAAAGCTGGTCTTCCAGCAATTCCACATCCCAGGCCGTGAGCAGCAGCTGCGACGAGACATCACCGTATATTATGATATGAGACGCAATTGTCCTATTATGATGGCCTGGTCGTGGGATCAACCTTGGTGGCCACCGCAACAGTGACGTCAAGATGACTTTAGGACTTCCTTACGGATTTTCGACACAGCGAAGATGAAAGTACGAAGGAGCTTCCAGAGTAAATCTAGTTGCTATGTAAGGCCAGATTTGCATAGTTACGGGTAGGTCTCCAGCGCATTTACTTGAAAACACTGGTGGACAGTGTCCTAATCCGGGAGATAAACCATAGCGGTCTCATCGAAAAGCTTTGAATCATGACTTAGTCGAGTCGGCCAAGTGGGATATGAATATGGACACATCGCCCAAAGACATTCGTGTCAATCTCGGGCAGGATGAATATATGAAGGCAAAGTTCTCAGGTATCAGTGATGATAAGCAGTGATGTTCAGGAATTCATAAAACCATTCATGTTATCCATGCTCCCAGAACCCCTATTACTTGCCTCGGCGCAATTTCATCATCCCTCGATAGGCAAAAGCAGATCCAAATAGTGTTGCTTGCCCAAATAAAATACAGAGCCGTGCGAGATGATGCTGGGTGCTAACTTTGGCTATTCCATTGCCTTTATCCAAGGAGCCAAGTAGATGTTTGTTTTGGCGGCTGAAAGTGGAGATGTTTCCCAAGGGCCGTAAATAGCCGATGCGGGTGCAGATGAAGGAGTAATTGATGTCCAGAAGCCTAGGATCTATTGGAGTGGGTGGCCTCGAGGTATCATAAAGATTCCCAGGCAAATAATTTATATATGAAAACATTGTGATCGATCATAAACATAAATGTCAAAAATATAGCAAGTATATAGTATGTCAATCAAATGAGTTTCAAAAAGCCTTTCCGAGCAGTGCTCCACTGTGCAATTTCACAAATCAAGAAAACGAGGAGTCCGTGCCTTGCACTGGGACCTTTGGGTATTTTGTTGCTATTCGAATGCTAAGCTTACAAGCTTTTAGTTCCCCATGACGCCGTGGCCTTTCGTTCTCCAGGCACGAAAGAGCCCAACCAGCCTATTCATTCTTCGATAGTCTTAACACATTCCCACTCGCCCCTCAGGTTCTCCTTCCAGAGACTAACTTTATTATCTCCCGCACTGACAGCCAAAACGTTGCCGCTCAAACTCCAGCTCACTCTCCATAGTACCACCTCGAAATTCAGCACCTTACTATTCCATACTCCTGGTTGACTAGGATCACTCGTCCATATCCGAACCGTCTTGTCTTGACTGGCAGACGCAATATAGCTCTTCTGTAACACTGTAGGTGACCAAGCAACGTCACGAACCCAATCCGTGTGGCCAACCAGAGGTTCACGTTCCTGCGTATAACTCTGTGATGCGGAATCAAAGCTCCACAATCTCAGCATGTTGTCGCTGCCACCAGTGACAAATCTTCTCACGCCACCCTGACCACCTGCACTCGAGACCAGCGATCCGGGGCTCGTGCTAGGCGCCCATGAGACAGAATTGACTCCGATGCCATGCGCATGAAAGATCTTATGGTCCATCGAATTATCCTTGAATTCCAGAACAGATACCATGCCGTCGGAGGAAGCGCAGGCGAGTAAGCAGCCCGATTCGTGGGGAGACCAAGAGATGATGTTCACAGAGGCAGTGTGTAGGGCGAAATCGAAGACTTTGGTCCATGTCGTGCCTTGTTCGCGCCAGATAAAGACCTTCCCGTCATATCCCGCTGAAGCCAGAATATTGCCGTATTTAGGATGCGCCCATGATACCGACCAGACCGCGCCTTCGTGACTTGGATACTGTTAGTTGAACGATTTGGCAAGCAAGGGAGGGACTTACCCTTTGAGCGTTTCTGTGAGACGATGCGATTCCCCCTCAACTTCGAATATCTTGACTGTCTTATCAGAAGAGCAAGTCGCGAGTCGCCGGCCGTAGTAATCTAGGACCGCATCATGCTGTAGGGACGATTAGCTATTTCTGCGAGACGTTATGCGCTAATGCGACTGCAGGGCTGGTTTTCTCTCAGAAGAAAGACTCACAATCATATCATCATGACCAGAGTTCGAAATAACTTGTGCCATCTTGACACAATTTGGTGGATGTCGTGGTCCAGAGGTGGTAGGAGGACACTTGTATCAGAGTGTTTAGCAGGCTGGTCGTTGGCTGCTTTTGTCGGCTCGTATATACGTTTCGCCGAGGGAACTCCACTCTCGGCTTGTGACATCCTTCCTCCACTTTCGCGGGGAAGATGGTGACTGCATGGCTTCAATTCGAACCACTTTTATGCGATTCTTGTTCCTTACATACGGATCATCACATATTCAAGTGATAGGTACCCTCACTTCTTAGTACTGGGATCGCCACTTTCGGATACGGTCCCGGTTACAAGTAGTCTTTATTAACTTGCCTCGGCTCATTGCAACAAATTCGCTCTCAGTAAACAGTAAGACTTTGAGTATTTATCCGATACATCCATATACATATCGACAATCATGTCAGAATCTCTGTGCGGGCCCTCAAATGCCTTGCAGAATTTCCAGAAGCATAGCACTGTCGACCGAACCTTACAGCAAGACCGACTCATATCTAGACAATCCCATTCACAAGTAAGATTCCTCCTCGTCTCATGTCATTCCTCAAGCTGACACTGCTTTGAGGGTTTTCGTTCCTCTCCTGGCCCTAATGCAGGCTTTCTGGACCCAGATTTCGAGGCCTTTCAAGCTGGACAATTGTCCTTAGATCAAAGCTTTCAACCTCAAGGCTTCTCTCATACTCCTTCAAACTTACAACAACAACCTGGACCAACCTCCTGGGCTTCTGATTTTGAAAGACTACAACTGTCGAGTCCTCCACAAATGCAACAACAACCATACAATCCCCAACTACAGCAAAGACAAGATGGCGGCGAGTGGCATCAAGAATTTGCGAAGCAGCAGAGCCAAAATGGGAGTTTAGATAAATTTGCTGTTCACAAAAGCTCTCCATTCTACCATATGACTGGTGTTGGTATCTCGCCCCAACACATGGGAGGATTTATTGGACCTCAGGCGCAAGCATCGGTGACCCACCAAGCTCAGTCAGTTGAGGCATTTGATGAGGCCGCATTTGATCGAGCTTTTGACGAGGCTGCGAAAGCGGAATCAGAGGCTATGAGACAGGAGGCAGGTCCTTTGCAAAATGCGAGCAAAGAACAAGAAATTGAGTTGGGTCAGAACATCCTTATTGAGGAATCGACGAAACGCCTCGTAGTGGAGAGTAATGGCTTGCTGGATCAAGAACGTATCGGTGCGGATAGGATTTATGATTCACATTCTCTGGACCCAGAAGCACGCGAGCGAGAGCTGCAAAATGACCCAGACGCCTTGTCAAGAACAGCTGCTCAGATTTTAGATGCTGTAGCGCATGACCAGAACCCGAAGTTCCAAAATAGCCAATTTCTCCAATTAATGCGGCAGTTCCGAAGCAAAGAGGCAACGATAGTTGGAGACAAGCTTGTAACGATGGCAAATGAGGAGCCGGAATCACTAAGTGTCGCGCAGTAATGATGTCTACTATAGATCATGGATCTGACGTGCCTGAAAATAACAGACTCTTTAACATGGTTTAAAAATGTCGGTCCATCGATAACCACAGTGCATAACTTCCATGCGATCGACACTCGAAGTAGCCACTGCCCGAATGGACTCTTATAATCTAGTCTATTTTATTTCCTTTTATGCGATAGCCTGTTGAGCAGCCATCCCTGGCTCTGATACTCTAGCCAGGA